>CM059427.1:127831913-128038168 GCA_030390025.1 Squalus acanthias
GAGATACAGTGCTTGGGGGAAAGAGACCACATGGAGATTGGACAGGACTGGGGGTGATAGGTTAATGCCGTTTATTGCAGGCGAACAGGAGGGTAGCAACATTTTGGACAAACCAGAGTTTTTGTAGGGTGAATCTCAAGAGGCTGATGAGAGCTCCACCTGACACAGGCACCAAGATTGCACACTACTGGCTTCAGCTTGAGCAAGCAGCTGGAGCCAAATAGAAGCAGGGCTAATGTGCGGAGATTTCTGGGTCTTACTAATGTTGAATTGGAGAGAACTCTGGCTCATCCAGGACTTGATATCAGAGGAGCAGTCAGACAACAGGGCCCACCAAAGTGACAGTAGAAGCTCCCAGTGGCGAGTGGAACTCACGGGGAGCGTAAACCAGGAAATCACAGGAGTGCAGTCCATGATTTGCAGTCCATAATCACAAATTGCGCAACCGTGATTTACCAAGATGCGCTTCCTGTGAGTGCCACTCCCCGCTGGGAGCGCTGGAGCGAGGAATTACCCCGAGTAAGTGCGAGCAAGCAATTGATCCTTGGGGCCAATCCTATCCTTGCCTAATATTCACACGCACGCTTTGCCATGGGAAGCGGCAGATAATGACTAGGAGTGGAATACCTTGGATCTTCACTGCTTTAACTTAACTAGTAGCCTTTCCTGAGGAACTTTGTCCAATGTTTTTTGGAAGTCTAGGCACAACACATTGTCGGGTCTTTCCACAGTCCATTCAGGATGACACTTACTCAAAAATCAAAAAAAACCTACAAACAAACGTTCAACTCTACCTTCTCCGCCAGAGACAGCACGGTGCTCGCCTGGATAATTGCCACTTGCTCCTCATTTCTCAGATTCTAGAAAAAAAAAAAAATGTTTTACTATGAAATGTATGTATGGACAGATTAGCAGTAATGAAAGCATCAGTTAGAAAAAAATGTTCGAAATATATTACTGGATGCAATTCAACTGCAACTGTCCGACACCTAATACTATAAATGAAAAAAATCAGACATCTTGTTTAACGTCACAAATAGAATGCCATAAACTGGAATATAAGGGGCACGTTCTCTGATTGAGCACGCCTAGCGTGGGTCAGGAACCGTCGGCCCGCAGCCCCTGATTTTTATCCATTTAAGTCAAGGGATGGCAGATTGCAGCTATAAAGCCAGTGATTTCCCCACCAGCACTTGCTGTCAGCCCTGCCCCATACTTCAAGCGCCCGATTGGAGAATACGCCCTACAATAACAACACAAAGGCTTTTTTTTTTATTTGAGGCACACATCATACAAACTCCATTCATAGCATACAATACTTTTCAACTGGAAAAATGTCATTAGCTGTTGCACCGTATAATTAAGAATCATCATCAAAGTGCCCGACTGTTTTGTTGCCGTGGCTACGCAGAGCACATTTAATTTCCGCCTTCAGCATTCGATTCATGGCAGGGTTTACATATCACAGCTGGCAACACTGGTCTGAATGTTTCAAAGCAGATCCCAGGTGACGTTTTAACGTCATTTCAATCTTTATCAGGGCTATGTTAACTGTGCAATAGCAAAATACTGCGGATGCTGGAAATCTGAAATAACAACAGAAAATGCTGGAGACACTCAGCAGGTCAGGCAGCATCGAGGAGCGAGAAACAGAGTTAACGTTTTGGGTCGAGGATCCTTGACCCGAAACGTTAACTCTGCTTCTCTCTCCTCGATGCTGCCTGACCTTCTATGCTAACTGTGATTTGATGGGCAATTAACCACCGTACACTGCAAAAGGTGGAATGGTACAGATTCTCATATAAGGGTCATCTCCCCCCTTCACCCCCCCACACACACACACACCACACACCGAGCATCTTCCATAGGTGCATTGGCAGTAAGAAGCATTAGCAGAGAGATAACTGGCAGGGACTCTCCCCACAGTAAAGGGGAAGAGTCCAGCAGAGGAGTCTTCCTGTATTACTTGCATGCAACTCCCAGCTGCCAGCCCAAGGCCAGCATTAGCAAAGGCCTAGGTGCAGCTTGCTTGCCTGCTCATCCAGGGAATGACATGATGCTACAGTGCGCAAGGACTTTCCCTGATCTTAACTGTACCATCGCAAGGAGAAGCACCGTGGAGAAATCAAACACTTTCCCACAGGGAAGGAGGAAGGAAAGTGAGGGGGGGTGGAGGAATTAACCCTGTTCACTGTGATACGCCTTCTGTATAGCAGCCATTGTGGAAAAACTGGGAGCAAGTCTCCAGCCTGACTCCCGCAGCAAAGAGAGACCAACGGAAGGGAGAAAACATGGGAGAAAAATAAATCAGTTCCATTATAAAGCCATAGATATGCCTGTGAGGATAAGCGCAGGTCCATTTGTTTTTCTTAGACACAAAGCTCCTCCTCCAGGGAGCAGTAAAGCTTCTTGTCCCCTCACACTTTCACCATTTTCAAAGGGAGGATCTGACCCCAAACAATATTGTGGGCACCCGTGTCATTCCCTGGATACAGAGGATCCCACTTGCTGATCCCAGCACCCTTTCAAAACAGAGCATGGAATCAAAAGAGCCAGTATGTGATGCTCCAAAACAATCACACGTCAGCCACCTGACTGAGGGTCAACACGGCCCACTAATGCAGTCCTGGCACTGTGTATAATAGACAGTATCCCTGCTAGAGTATTAGCGATACACATTCAATCGGTAGCCTGTTATTCTGGTGGATGTTTTTTAAACTTTCACAATTTCAGAACTTTTGTGTTCTGTGGAGGAGAAAGAGGACAATGTTTTGCCTCAGCAGTGATATGCAGTCAACCTCCAGTTATCTTGTAGGGTTCCTACAGCTGAGCATGTCCAAGCTGCCACAGCATTGGTTTACTAGAATGAATGTCAATTTATACAACCTTACTGATGGTCTTGAGAGACAGTCAGCATTAGTCCTGTTTCACTGATGGTCTTGAGAGACAGTCAGCATTAGTCCTGTTCAGTTTTTCAGTTCCCCCTCACTTTTTATAACTCATTAAATGCAGACTGATGGCGAACAGTTTGTGACATGAAACGGATGAAATGACACAGATGTGTCCAGAATTACTGTGGGTCATTTTCTCGAGTGCTCTTCCATTGCTCATGGTGGGAGCATGAGAGGACAAGTAGTGTTGGAAACAGAAACGTAATGATTATATAATTAATCGTTAACTAATAATTAGCTATTTAATTTAATAAACAGTTTTTTTTAACAGCTTCTGTCTCTTGTGATACAACCCCAAAAAAGTAAAACCAGGGCACTAAATGCAGTCAAATCTTCTTTTACAAATTCAAGAGACAACAAAGCAGCTTTATGTCTTTTTCTTGCCTCCAAATCTCTCTCCTCCGCTCTTGAAGATGCAGAATCCTAGCTGGGCGACAGTTCAATTGTGTTGGCTGCCCTTTGGTACCTTGCTCAAGTTTGAGCCGAGACACCAAGGGGATAAACTTCCGTTTCAGTGGGGGCACAAAATGGGTGGTAGCGGATCGCTCGCCTGTTATACAACCTGCACCATTTTCAGAAAGGACCGAGCCTGCCATGCACTTGGCGGGCTCCCAGACACCCGAAGTCCGCTCGGGTGGGGCGTGGAATCCACCCCCTCGTATCTTCAGTTCCACACTGGCCAGTGGGTGGCAGTGTATTTACCCACTGAGCAATCAATCAGGGGTTGATATCATTGAAATGTGAGCTCCTGCACTAAAAACACAAGGCAAGACCGGGGAGAACATCGGTTATAAAGGGAGACCTGCAATACAGAGTTTGTAATAATGAGTTTTCACTATATATATACAACTTTGTGAGGGGAAAAAGAACTTACCCCATTATCTCCCAGTATGTCCAGCTGTTTAATGAGGTCATGAATGGACACATCCTGTGAAGTAAATTATTCCAGAGATATTTAGCAGGTTAATTATCACAAAAGTCAAATACAATTCAAAGAGCATAAATATAACAATGAATGATAACCTAATTAACTAATGCACCCTTTATGTAAGATTCCTCCCACAGAATGTATTAAAGAGCTGCCATGTCGGGGGGATGGGTTCAAGCCCTTGCACACAGAACCTGAAATAATACTGAAGTGAGGTGCTGAGGGAATGGTGCATTGCTAGAGGTGACATTGTTCAGATGAGACATTAAATCAATGTCCTGGTTCAGGTTGATGTTAAAGATTCAATGACATTATTTGAAGAGCTGTGAGTTCTCTCAGTGTCCTACCAATATTCGCCCCTCAACCAACACCGTGAAAAGCAAATCAACTGGTCACCATGTGGGATCTTGTTGTGTCCAAAGTGGCTGCTGCATTTGTCTACGTAACAATGACTTTTGAATTCCAAAATAAATCATTTTATGTGAAGTTCTGGGAGACGAGATAAGGAGCCGTGTAAAAGTCTTCCTTCACCTTGACAAGTGCAAAGTTAATCGATAAAGAGGTAAATTAAATATCTATAAATGAACTTGCATTTTCAATCATCATCTTTCAAACTATCAATTATGCAATCTGATACTACACCAGCTGTGTGTTGGTGTTGTAGATTTGTTTATCACCACCTGTCATACTTCTGTAGAACTGGGAGAATCTGCTGATTCTTTGACGGAGGGAAATCAGGAGCCCCACTTTTACCATTCCCAGCAGGCTTAAAGTCACAGGACCGCTCTCGACAAAACAGACCTCAGAAACTGAAAAATCGAGTGCAGTGCTAACTGTATCAATGGATTTGAAAACTGCAACCAGAGGCAGTACAGCACAATTAGAACAGGGAGAATAAGGTGATAATTACAGAGGTAAGGGATCATTCTTCTAGGGAACAAGAGACAAACCAGATTACCGAACACCTATTACACCTCAGACTCCAGTTGGCTACCCAAAGTTAAATAAGTGTCACAACTCATGGCAACATAGTCGCTACAGGGTAAGTGTCTGCCAAGTACACTTGCAGTCACAGTCAAAGCTAAGGTTTGTTTTTGATAATATACAATTACTGCTGTATGTCTGCGTGTGCAGCATTTAAATGCAAGCTTGATACCCAGCAGAATATATGTCTAATCTCATTATGTTAATCTACGTAGGAGGAAGGGAGAGGCATGCGGGCTTGCGGTAGAGATAAATACATTAAGTTCCTGAGAATAACTGGGCAGGATGCCAAGTAGCATTATGGGAGAGTTGTGTCTGACAATTCCTTAGCAGTCTAGTGAGAGGGATTGTAGATAGTTTCCTGGTGGTGTATGTACACAGATTCCTGGTAATCTGCAAGGAGCGTGATACAGAACTATAGGCATTTGTAGCACAGAAGATGGCCATTCGGCCCATCGTGTCTGTGTTGGCTCTCAGCTAGGCTAATCCAAAACTCATCCCACTGCCCTACTCTCTCCCCCATAACCATGTATTTACAGACTTATGATAATGGTACAGATTCCACTGCTGGTAACCTGATACACTGCAGGCTAGGCGACTTAGAGGTGGTGATTATAGCACCATAGATTCGTAGAATGATACAGCACAGAAGGAGACTATTCGGCCCATCGTGCCCGTGATTTCTCTTTGAAAGAGCTATCCAATTAGTCCCACCCCCCTACTCTTTCCCCATAGCTCTGTAAATTTCTTCCCTTCAGGTATTTTTCCAATTCCCTTTTGAAAGTTACAATTGAATCTGCCTCCACCACCATTTCAGGCAGTGCATTCCAGATCACAACAACTTGCTGTGTACAAAGATGTTTCCTCATGTCGCCTGTCACTTTAATTCTCCGCTCCACTCCCACTCTGACCTCTCTGTCTTCGGCCTCCTACACTGTTCCAATGAAGCTCAATGGAAGCTCGAGAAACAGCACTTCATCTTTCAAATAGGCACTTTATAGCCTTCTGGACTCAACATTGAGTTCAACAATTACAGATCTTAAACTCTGCCCCCATTTTTTCAGACGGCAGCTGTTGATGATTCTGTCATTCCCATTTACACCTCCTCTAGACCCATCTTTTGTTCTTTACTTGTCCATTACCATCCCCTTTTGCTTTGCACCATCATCACTTTTGTCTCTTAATCTCTCCTGCCTTCCATCCTATCACAGACCTTCCCTTTTGTTCTTTCCTCTCCTCCCCCATCCTCTGCACTTGCTTAAAACTTGTTATATCTCTAACTTTTTTCAGTTCTGACGAAACATCATCGACCTGAAACGTTAACTCTGTTTCTCTCTCCACAATGCTGTCTGACCTGCTGAGTGTTTCCAGTATTTTCTGTTTTTATTTCAGATTTCCAGCATCTGCAGTATTTTGCTTTTGTTTTCCTCCTGTCGCCTCTGGTTCTTTTGCCAATTACCTTAAATCTGTGTCCTCTGGTTACCGACCCTTCTGCCTGTGGAAACAGTTTCTCCTTATTTACTCTATCAAAACCGTTCATGATTTTGAACACCTCTATCAAATCTCCTCTTAACCTTCTCTGCTCTAAGGAGAACAACCCCAGCTTCTGCAGTCTCTCCACATAACTGAAGTCCCTCAAATCTGGTACCATTCTAGTAAATCTCCTCTGCACCCTCGCTAAGGCCTTGACATCCTTCCTAAAGTGTAGTGCCCAAAATTGAACACAATATTCCAGCTGAGGCCTAACCACTGTTTTATAAAGGTTTAGCATAACTTCCTTGCTTTTGTACTCTATTAATAAACCTTTTTAATAGCCTTCTCAACTTATCCTGCAACCTTCAAAAATTTGTGTACATATACTCTCAGGTCTCTCTGTTCCTACATCCCCTTTAAAATTGTACCATTTAGTTTATATTGCCTCTAAACTCCTTCTGCCTACCAAAATGTATCACTTCACACTTTTCTGCGTTAAATTTCATCTGCCATTTTACCAGTCTGTTTATGTCCTCCTGAAGTCTTAGGGGGAAAAATTCAGCTGCTTGCGCCTCCCGTTAGCGCCTTAAGAGGGCGCTAATGGGGCGTAAAGCAGCTAACGCCCGGGCGCAGCGCCGCCCACGCCTCCCGAAAAATTTAGTGGGAGGTTAGCGGCGGCGGCAGCCGGTAGCGCCCTGTGGCGCTGCGCCGCCGGCGATGACGTCATCGCCGTGCGCAGCACCCCGCTCGCGCCCCGGCCGTGATCTTCAGTCGCGCCCCCTGATTTACCGCCAGACGCTATGTCCGACGGGTTCAGGGAGGCGTACGTGCGGCCGGGGCGGCGATATTTAAAGGGGAGGTGGCAGGCGGCCATTTTTGTTGCTGGCCGCCTGCCAGCACCTGCCCCCGTTGCTGTCCCCGGCCCCCGTGAAGCCCCCCCCACCGTGAAGTGCCGGCTGCGCTCCAAGAGCCCGGCACTTCTCTTGAGTGCCGGGCTCTTTTGCCGGCACTCCCGATCCCTGGGGGCCCAGCTGGGCCCCGGTTCGCGCTGCGCAGGGTCCCTCCCCTTTAAGAAGGGGAGGAAGGCCTGCAATACCGCGGCGCGACGTGCCGCAGCGCGTGGCGCTGCGGCACGTAGCGCCAGGATATTCACTCGCAGCGCCCCAAGAGGGATGCGGGGTGCTTCCAGTGGCGCCCCGCTTCCCTCTTGGGGCGCAACCACTGAAGTTCCGGCGCGGGGCCGCTAATTTTTTCGGGGCGCTAAAAGTCGCGCCCCGGCGAGGTTAACGCCCCAAATGGGGCGCGACTCAATTTTTACCCCTTACTGTCTTCCTTATTGGTTACTACATTTCTGAAATTTGTGTCATTTGCAAACTTTGAAATGATGCCCTGTATACCCATGTCCAGGTCATTAATATATATCAAAAAGAGCAGTGGTCCTAATACCGACCCCTGGGGGACACCACTGTATACTACCCTCCAGTTTGAAAAACAACCGTTCACCACTACTCTCTGCTTTCTGTCCCTTAGCCAATTTCGTATCTATGTTGCCATTGTTCCTTTAATCCTAAGGCTTTCAACTTTTAAAGAGGTCACCATTTCGTCTGTATACAGAAGCCAAAATAGCATTGGCTCTTCCCATTGCTGCTTAACTTAAGTAAAAGCAAAGTTTAATCCATAAAACCTTACAAAGCAGTTTACCAAGGAGCACAAGGACAAATCTCCACCATTTTGATGTATGTGCTACAGTTTGATTGGGCAGAGATTGCATCATATAGGAGGTAAGTGGCTTTACAGATAACACTGGTCCATGTGATCTCCTGGACTGGTTGTGATCGGCTGAGGGGGCGGAGAGAAATTTTCGAGAATGTTTTCCCTTATGGGCCCTGGGTTTTGCCTCCCCCAGGAGATTACATGGCCGCTGGGGAGTGGGAAGTGTCTAGTCATGCTGCTCCAGGCATCATGAGTGTGGGTCAGGCTTGATGCACCAACTGGTCTTTTCCTGCCCTTCAATCTTCTATGTTTGTATGTAACTCTCCTGGGAGGATATCAGATCACCCACACTGGCCCCAACCATAACCTTCACGACTGGAAATTGGGGCAGTGCATTCAAGAGGCCTGTCTGCAACTGGAAGAGGGAGGGGAGGCGGTTAGGGCTGGCAGAGGTAATCTAGAATCTTCCTGGGTAGATCATAAGATTAGCACGGTATACACAGCAGTATTCCTGGAATAGAAACACTCACAGAAAATTAAAAGCAGTGTGCACGATTGAAGAGGGCTGTTATTTGTAAGTCACGTGAGCATTGCTCCAAGCTTACAGCCATCTGGTATCCTCCATGCATAAATTGGTGCTTAATGCTGCAGCTGCTGCCAGATGTTAATTCATGTATAGCAACAGGCCCAATCAAATCAGAGAAAGACAGACTTGCACATGTAACAGTTAATCACCTGGAACCATCTGCTTCACGTTCCACGGCCCTGATTTTGGTCTGTGGCATACATCGGGAAGGCAGTGGGAGGGGGGCACGCAATGTCCGCCCGATATTGGCGAGTGACCCAAACCATTTCGATGGTTGGTCCTCATTTAAATGTAGTCGGCGAGCCGCCCATGTTTCGAGCGGCCGACAGACAGCTCGCCGTTTTTTTGAGAGGGCGGGAAATCCGGTGGGTCAGACACCGAGCATTGGCCGGCAGCAGCAGCTTAAAGGCAGGGGGGGCAGGAGGGCGACAGAGGACATAATTCAAGGGGCAGAGGACAATGCATGATGGAGCATGCAAAGCAATTCAGGTAATCCTGAAGGCTCAAAACTGCCAAATCAGTAAAATTGATAATATTCCCGGACCTGCCTCCAGAGATCCCTCTAACTTGTCACAAGCAGACGGAAAATTGGTGAATTTGATAACCTAATGCTAAGGTGGGCTGCTAAGTTATCCTGGACCTGGGTTTGAATCTCGCCCAGACTAATGCGATGAAAGTCTCCCCTCAGTTGGCAGCCAATTCATAGTGGTTATGAGTTCAATAGCACAAAACGGTACATATTTTGATACTAATTCCCAATCTTAGGCAGGCCACAAGGATGTCTGGCAAGAATGATGGGAAGGTCACACTTGGCGTAGTAGGAGTCGCTTTTCTGGATCTGGCCTTTTCCTGCCGTGGGTGGGTGGGTTTATCATCGAGCAGGAATCTCGCTGGTGACATCAAAAATGGCACAGGGGGCCTAAAGATGTCAGAAGTCTCCAATTCTCTTGGAATAACGAGGCTCTGCCTGCTTCTGGCAGGGTTGTTGGCCCAAATCAAGGCCCACTGCAAAATTCCATCGGCTGGGAAGTCGGAATTAACTTTATTTTCAGTATTTTCAGCTTGCTCCCGCCCCCTTCACACTGAAAAAGGAGGCGGTAGAGAGACAAAAATTATCCCAGTGAATTACTTTGAAGTGCAGTAAACTTTTGTTATGTAGCTAAATGCAGCAGCCATTTTGTGCCCCAGATCCCAAAGATAGCAATGAGCTGAATGGCCAGGCAATTTGTTTTTGATGGTTTTGGTTCAGGGAGGAATGCTGACCAGGAGAACTCCCTGCTCGTCTTTGAGAAGCGACGTGAGATCTTTAACACCGGCCTGAGCCAGTGGAACAGACAGTCAAGAACTCGGTTGAAAGGCCGACAATGCAGAATCCCCTCAGTCTAGATTAATTGCTCAAATCCCGGAGTGGAGCTTGAACCCACAACCTTCTGCTACCAACTGAGCCAAGCTGACAAGAAGAATTCACAAAGGCATGTTCCTACAGTGCAGATATTAAACATTAGTGGATGAAATAGTGTAGGGAGCATGTGCCCAAATTTTCAGTGCGTGCTCTCAGCCCGCCAAGATCTACCCCCACCCCCCACGAGTTAAATTTCAAAAGTTATCCCTAAAAAGCCGACACATTTCTTAGCAACAATCTACATTTTCACAATGGTGGAAAACGTACTCCAAAAATAACAAATTCTATATTCATCGGGCTGAGGGATATTGGTGCTGAGAAGTTTTCCCTATTCAGTGGTAACAGCCAGCATTCCCAGCCTGGATTAAGCATGGATTGACATGGAGTGCAACTCCTTTTATTCAGCCCTAATTTCAGAAGAACAAGGCCTATCGCAACCTGTAGCCGGTGTCGAGTGACACTGTCAAGTCAGTGCTAAATTAATAACCTATGCAGCTGACAGAGAAAGCTTTCAACACATCAGTGCAAGTTAGATTTGAAACTAGGCCTGAGAGATGAAAGGCCTGTATCTAACGTACTGTATGAACTAGTCCCTTAGGAAAGCTTTTATGTCTCATAACTGAGTTAAACGCACCTTTTTCCAGGGGTACAATAATATTCAGATTGCAAGTAATCTGTCTAAGATTCTGTAGATTTAAATAGTACAGGTACAATTCTCCCCACCTTCAAACAACCCTTTAATAGGGGTAACCCAGGATTGTGATATTATACGGAAATGGTAGCATAGTGCTTATGTTACTGGACTAGTTATCCAGAGGCCTGGAATAATGATCCAGTAGATGTGAGTCCAAATCCTACCACAGCAGCTGGGAAATTTACATTCAGTTAATTAAAAAAATCTGGAATAAAAAACTAGTATCAGTCATAAAACTATCAGATTGTCGTAAAAACCCATCTGGTTCACTAATATCCTTTACGGAAGGAAATCTGCTGTCCTTCCCTGGTCTGGCCTATATGTGACTCCAGACCCACATCAATGTGGTTGACTCTTAACTGCCCTCTGAAATGGCCTAGCAAGCCACTCAGTTGTAACAAACAGCTACGAAAAGCAATAATAAGAATAAAACCTGACAGACCAACCGGCATCGAACTCGGCACCGGCACCGGCTTCAGACACGACAACGGCACACCCAGCCCAGTCAACCCTGCAAAGTTCTCCTCACTAACATCTGGGGACTTGTGCCAAAATTGGGAGAGGTGTCCCACAGACTAGTCAAGCAACAGCCTGACATTGACATACTCACAGAATCATACCTTTCAGCCAATGTCCCAGACTCCTCCATCACTATCCCTGGGTATGTCCTGTCCCACCAGCAGGACAGACCCACCATAGGTGGCGGCACAGTGGTATACAGTCAGGAAGGAGTGGCCCTGGGAGTCCTCAACATTGACTCCGGACCCCATGAAGTCTCATTGCTTCAGGTCAAGAATGGGCAAAGAAACCTCCTGCTGATTACCACCGACCACCCTCCCTCAGCTGATGAATCAGTACTCCTCCATGTTGAACACCACTTGGAAGAAGCACTGAGGGTAGCAAGGGCACAGAATGTACTCTGGGTGGGGGACTTCAATGTCCATCACCAAGAGTGGCTCGGTAGCACCACTACTGACCGAGCTGGTCGAGTCCTGAAGGACATAGCTGCCAGACTGGGCCTGCGGCAGGTGTTGAGAGAACACAGGAGGGAAAAACCTACTTGACCTCGTCCTCACCAATCAACCTGTCGCAGATGCATCTGTCCATGACAGCATTGGTAGCAGTGACCACCGGACAGTCCTTGTGGAGACAAAGTCCCGTCTTCACACTGAGGACACCCTCCATCGAGTTGTGTGGCATTACCACTGTGCTAAATGGGATAGATTCAGAACAGATCTGGCAGCTCAAAACTGGGCATCCATGAGGTGCTGTGGGCCACAGGAGCAGCAGAATTATATTCCACCACAATCTGTAACCTCATGGCTCAGCATATCCCTCACTCTACCATTACCATCAAGCCAGGGGACCAACCCTAGTTCAATCAGGAGTGTAGAAGAGCATGCCAGGAGCAGCACCAGGCGTACCTAAAAATGAGGCGCCAACCTGGGGAAGCTGCAACACAGGACTACATGCATGCTAAACAGCAAAAGCAGCATGCTATAGACAGAGCTAAGCGATCCCACAATCAACGGATCAGATCAAAGCTCTGCAGTCCTGCCACATCCAGTCGTGAATGGTGGTGGTCAATTAAACAACTAACGGGATGAGGAGGCTCCATGAATATCCCCATCCTCAATGATGGCGGAGCCCAGCACACGAGTGCAAAAGAAAAGGCTGAACCGTTCGCATCCATCTTCAGCCAGAAGTGCTGAGTGGATGATCCATCTCGGTCTCCTCCTGAGGTCCCCACCATCACAGAAGCCAGACTACAGCCAATTCGATTCACTCCACGTGATATCAAGAAAAGGCTGAGCGCACTGGATACAGCAAAGGCTATGGGCCCCAACAACATCCCAGCATGTCATGCTGAAGACTTGTGCTCCAGAACTAGCTGCGCCTCTAGCCAAGCTGTTCCAGTACAGCTACAACACTGGCATCTACCCGACAATGTGGAAAACTGCCCAGGTATGTCCTGTCCACAAAAAGCAGGACAAATCCAATCCGGCCAATTACCGCCCCATCAGTCTACTCTCAACCATCAGCGAAGTGATGGAGGGTGTCATCCACAGCGCTATCAAGCGGCACTTACT
Organism: Squalus acanthias; assembly: GCA_030390025.1. Lineage (NCBI taxonomy): Eukaryota > Metazoa > Chordata > Chondrichthyes > Squaliformes > Squalidae > Squalus > Squalus acanthias. Next base: position 127,844,735 of record CM059427.1, read on the forward strand.
CACCAATAACTTGCTCACTGATGCCCAGTTTGGGTTCCGCCAAGACCACTAGGCCCCAGACCTCATTACAGCCTTGGTCCCAACATGGACAAAAGAGCTTAATTTCAGAGGTGAGGTGAAAGTCACTGCCCTTGACATCAAGGCAGCATTTGACCGAGTGTGGCATCAAGGAACCCTAGTAAAATTGAAGTCAATGGGAATCAGGGGGAAAACTCTCCACTGGCAGGAGTCATACCTAGCACAACGGAAGATGGTTGTGGTTGTTGGAGGTCAATCATCACAGCCCCAGGACATCGCTGCAGGAGTTCCTCAGGGCAGTGTCCTAGGCCTAACCATCTTTAGCTGCTTCATCAATGACCTTCCCTCCATCATAAGTGGGGATGCTCACTGATGATTGCACAGTGTTCAGTTCCATTCGCAACTCCTCAGATAATGAAGCAGTCCATGCCCGCATGCAGCAAGACCTGGACAACATTCAGGCTTGGGCTGATAAGTGGCAAGTAACATTCGCGCCACACAAGTGCCAGGCAATGACTTTCTCCAACAAGCGAGAGTCTAACCACTGTCCCTTGACATTCAACGGCATTACCATCACCGAATTCCCCCACCATCAACATCCTGGGGGTCACCATTGATCAGAAACTTAACTGGACCAGCCATGTAAATAGTGTGGCAACAAGAGCAGGTCAGAGGCTGGGTATTCTGCGGCGAGTGTCTCACCTCCTGACTCCCCAAAGACTTTCAACCATCTACAAGGCACAAGTCCTGTGATGGAATACTCTCCACTTGCCTGGATGAGTGCAGCTCCAGCAACACTGAACAAGCTCGACAGCATCCAGGACAAAGCAGTCCGCTTGATTTGCACCCCATCCACCACCGGCGTACCGTGGCTGCAGTGTGGACCATCTACAAGATGCACTGCAGCGTGGACCATCTACAAGATGCACTGCAGCAACTCGCCAAGGCTTCTTTGACAGCACCACCCAAACCCACAACCTCTACCACCTAGAAGGACAAGGGCAGCAGGCGCAGTTCTGATGAAAGGTCTTCGACCTGAAACGTTAACTCTGTTTCTCTCTCCACGGATGCTGCCTCGCCTGCTGAGTTTTTCCAGCGTTTTCTGTTGCATGGGAACACATCATCTGCAAATTCCCCTCCAAGTTACACACCATTCTGACTTAGAAATGCATCGCCGTTCCTTCATCGTTGCTGGATCAAAATCCTGGAACTCCCTCCCTAACAATACTATGGAAGCACCTTCACCACACGGACTGCAGCGGTTCAAGGAGACGGCTCACCACCACCTTCTCAAGGGCAATTAGGGATGGCCAATAAATGCTGGCCTTCCCAGTGACGCCCACATCCCAGCAACGAAAAAAAAATACCGATTCTGACCATGTGGAAATATGTGTCACTCTTAATTTCGTGAACAGAATTAGATTTGAATGTATGTCAACACATACCTTTACACCTTCCTGCATACAGTAGATCTGAAGAGCACTTACACCATCTGAGAAAGGTGTGATCTGGAGGTTAAAGGCAGGAGACCTTCTCTCCCTCTCCTGCAAATAGAAAGGGCATAAATAACAGATGGTGAAACATTCAGATTAATTCAGAAAAGCTGCATAAATCCACTATGTCGTAGGTTGGTGCTTTTGGTGAATTTATTTTTGTGGCTAACAAGGTGAGGCCTGTCAGTACTGGGGAATGGAAAAGCTTTTGGAACCCAGCATCAATCCCTGTTAGTCCAGAGATAGCACAGCTAAGATGTAGAGTAAATCAACATAACAATAATTCATGCACTTCAGAGTAATTCATTGCAAATAAAGAGATGTTTCCAAGAAATGTGATAAGGCTATATAAATACCAGCCTTATTAGCACTCTTGAGTCAGCTAGAGCAAGGATCAAATCCCACACTAACAGCAGCAACCTTTACTGCTCCAGCATGACATCTCCATTTCCTACATTCGCCATCACTGCGAAATCTTCGAGGGAAATTGAGAAATGTCAGTGTCAATTATGACCAATTTTGTGCCTGCCAGGAAAACAGCTCATTTCATTCAGGATGCTTGGAGCCATCACAGACAGGACGCTTTACTCCCACGGCTCTGGTCTGAGTTTACTGGAGACTTGGCTGAGGGGTGATGACACCTTACCCTTAAATGAAGCCTCCCCACCTGGCTATACCTTCCACCACTTGCCTCGCTCAGACCGCCGTGGTGGCAGTGTGGCTCTCATCACCAAATCACACCTTGGTCTGTTCCCCTGCTCCTCCGACACTTTCTGCTCCTTTGAGCATCTCACCTTATACCACCCCTCCCACCTCTCATTTAAAATTCTCATTCTCTACCGCCCTCCCAAGTACCATAAAAATTTTATGACCGAGATATCTTCACTGCTTTTCCTCCCTCAACCTCTGCACTGAGCGACTTCTCATCCTCGGTGATTTCAACCTCCATCTCAATTCATCATGCTCTCTCTCCTCTGAGTTCATTAGTCTCCTATCCTCCCTTTACTCTCCCTTCATGTAAACACCCCAACCCATATTCACAGCCACCCCCTCGACCCTGCCATCTCTCGTGGCCTCGCTACTCCCATCGTGTCAATCGCAGATAAGGCCATCTCTGACCACTTGCTCGTATCGCTCTCCACGCACATCCCCCTTACCCTACCCCACCCAACCCTACTTCCTTCTGTGTCCGCCCCTGGAAAAAACTCTCTCCCATCTCTCTTACAACTGCACTTACGAAATCCGAACTGTCCAGCCTTTGGCCCTCCATTCACCATGACATTTCTGCAGCTACCGATCTGCTCAACCACCACCTTTGATGCCCTAGTCCCTATTAAATAATTACTCTCACCCTGGCCAATCCCCCTGGTATGGCCCTCATCTTCACTCTCTTAAGTCCAAGGGACGCAGACTTGAACGGATATGGTGGACAACTGGTTTCGCCATTCACCGCCAGATCTGGCTGGAGCACATAAAGTATTATTGGGTCCTGCTCTTGTCTGCCAAAATTGCTCACTATTCCAGAATCATTCTGGAATGCAAAGATAAATCCCAGCTTTTATTCTCCACTGCTAACCGTCTTCTTAAACCCCTCTCCCCTGTCTCCTCCACCCTCACCTCTGACAACAAGTGTGAGGAGCTCATGGACTTCTTTGTCTCTAAGATTGAGACCATTTGTTCAGCTGCCTCTGCCACTTCCCTTCCTTCCCCTAGCCCATCGGGCCAAACTTCCTCTAAAGTTCCCCCCTGCCCTAGCCCTGAACTCACATCTTTCTCCAGTTTCTCTCCGATCTCCCTTCATGACCTCTCTGCACTCATCTTGTCCATGAGATCCACTTCCTGCTCCCTCGACCTTATTCCCAACAAACTGCTGACCACCCAACTTCCTTTACTGGCTCCCAGGTTAGCTGACATTGTTAACGGTTCTCTCTCATCAGAAACTGTCCCCCTCTCCCTCAAATCTGCTGTCATCGCCCCTCTCCTCAAAAAACCAACCCTTGACCCCTGCGTCCTTGCAAACTACCACCCCATCTCCAACCTCCCTTACCTCTCCAAAGTCTTTGAATGTGTTGTTGCCTCCCAAATCCGTGCCCATCTTTCCCGCAACTCCATGTTTGAATCCCTCCAATCAGGTTTCCGCCCCTGCCACAGTACAGAAACGGCTCTCATCAAAGTCACAAATAACATCCTTTGTGACTGTGTAAACTATCCCTCCTCGTCCTTCTTGACTTGTCTGCAGGCTTTGACACGGTTGACCACTCCATCCTTCTTCAACGCCTCTCCACCATTGTCCAGCTGGGTGGGACTGCACTCGCCTGGTTCCATCCTTATTTATCTAATCTTAACCAGAGAGTCACCTGCAATGGCTTCTCTTCCCGCTCCCGCATCGTTACCTCTGGTGTCCTCCAAGGATCTATCCTTGGCCCCCTCCTATTTCTCATCTACATGTTGCCCCTAGGCGATCATCCGAAAACACAGCGTCAGTTTCCACATGTACGCTGATGACACCCAGCTCTACCTCACCACCATTTCTCTCGACCCCTCCACGGTCTCTAAATTGTCAGACTGCTTGTCCGACATCCAGTTCTGGATGAGAAGAAATTTTCTCCAATTAAATAGTGGGAAGACCGAAGCCATTGTTTTTGGTCCCCACCACAAACTCCGTTCCCTAGCCACTGACTCCATCCCTCTCCCTAACATTTGTCTGAGGCTGAACCACATTGTTTGCAACCTTGGTGTCATATTTGACCCTGAAGTGAACTTCCGACCACATATCCGCGCCATAACTAAGACCGCCTATTTCCACCTCTGTATCATCGCCTGTCTCCGCCCTTGCCTCAGCTCATCCGCTGCTGTAACCCTCATCCATGCCTTTGTTACATCTAGATTTGACTATTCCAACGCACTCCTGGCTGGCCTCCCACATTCTACCCTACTTGAGGTCATCCATAACTCTGCTGCCCGTGTCCTAACTTGCACCAAGTCCCGTTCACCCATCACCCCTGTGCTCGCTGACCTACATTGGCTCCCGGTTAAGCCTCGATTTCAGAATTCTCATCCTTGTTTTCAAATCCCTCCATGGCCTCGCCCCTCCCTATCTCTGTAATCTCCTCCAGCCCCACAACCCCGAGATATCTGCGCTCCTCTAATTCTTCCCTCTTGAGCATCCCTGATTATAATCGCTCAACCTTTGGTGGCTGTGCCTTCTGCTGCCTAGGCCCTAAGCTCTGGAATTCCCTGCCTAAACCTCTCCAACTCTCTGCCTCTCTTTCCTCCTTTAAGTCGCTCCTTAAAACCTACCTCTTTGACCAAGCTTTTGGTCATCTGCCCTAATTTCTCCTTATGTGGATCAGTGTCAAATTTTTTGTCTTATAATACTCCTGTGAAGCACCTTGGGACGTTTTACTACGTTAAAGGTGCTATATAAATACAAGTTGTTGTTTTTACATCAAGTCTCAGAGGTGAAACAACAGTGTTCTAACCCACTGCACTACCCATCACTAGTTGGAAAGACAAGCTCTCTCTTTTGGCCTACATCGCTGACCGTCCAAGTTACTAGAGCTACTGTACGCATCACACAAAAGCTGGCACTACTGTTATATAAATCAGATCAGCCAAGAACACAGCACTAGTATTGTTTAATTACGAGAAAGAAAGAAGGAAAGAAAGCAAGAATGAATTAATTAATTTGCATTTATATAGCAACAACATGACCTCAGGATGTCCCAAAGCGCTTTACAGCCAATTAAGAACTTTTTTGAAGTGTGGTCACTCTTGTAATGTAGGAAACGTGCAGACACTTTGCGCACAGCAAGGTCCCACAAACAGCAATATGATAATGACCAGATCATCTATTTTTAGGTATACTTCTGCATTCAGTGCATTTCACAATTTTGTGCCTGTGGTTGAAGCTTTGCATACTCGAAGTACATGCTGGGATTGCAGCATGGAGGTCAGCGGACCCTGCAGGATTTCCTACACGACACTTAAATTCCCAAAATATGTACACTGAACAAATGAAACTCCATCTCTGGAGTGAAAATTCATAAAATCTATCCTTATCACATAGAATTTACAGCAGAGAAACAGGCCATTCAGCCCAATAGGTCAAAATCCTGGAACTCCCTCCCTAACAGTACCTGTACCACACGGACTGCAGCGGTTCAAGAATGCGGCTCACCACCACCTTCTCAAGGGCAATTAGGGATGGGCACTAGATGCCGGCCTTGCCAGTGATGCCCGTATCCCGGGAATTAAGAAATAAAAGAATTATGAGGACAGATTGCATAAACTTGGATTTCGACCCAGCGACGGTGAAGGAGCAGCGATATATTTCCAAGTCAGGATGATGTGTGACTTGGAGGGGAACTTGGAGATGCTGGTGCACCTGCTGCCCTTGGCCTTTTAGGCGGTAGAGGTCGCTGGTTTGGGAGGTGCTGTCGAAGAAGCCTTGGCGAGTTGCTGCACTGCATCTTGTAGATGGTACACACTGCAGCCACGGTGCGCCGGTGGTGGAGGGAGTGAATGTTTAAGGTGGTGGATGGGGTGCCGATCAAGCGGGCTGCTTTGTCCTGGATGGTGTTGAGCTTATTGAGTGTTGTTTGCATTTCCTTGACTGTAGAAGATTAAGGGGTGATCTGATCGGCTGTTTAAAATATTAAAAGAATGTGATGGGGTAAATACAGAGAAACTATTTCCTCTGGTGGGGGAATCAAGAACAAGGGGACAAAATCTTAAAATTAGAGCAGGGTCATTCAGGATGGAATTCAGGAAGCACTTTTCCACACAAAGGCTCTCTCCCCCAGAAGACAATTGGAGCTTTCAAGACTGAGAGTAATAGTTTTTTGTTAGGTAAGGGTATCAAGGAAATGGAGCAAAAGCAGGAAAATGGAGTGGAGGTGATGATCAGCCATGATCTCATTGAATGGTAGAGCAGGTTCGATGGGCTGAATGGCCTACTCCTGTTCCTAATGTTCTTATTTGAGATTTCTTTTATTTTTTTTAGCTCTGTCCTGTCAGTGAAGGCCTTTACATGTGTTGATTCTTCCCATGAAACATTGGCCCAAAAATTAGTGCCGCTACGCGAGAGTACGCACTGTGTACTCTCGCGTATTCTGTCTCCAATTGCCGGTTTTCTGCATGCACTGCGCATGCGCTGAAAACCGGCACTTGGTGAATGGAAAAGGGGGCGGGTCCTAGGTGAACCGCGTGCGCGCTACAGGCTGCGCGCACGCTGTGCACTTAGTGGTTTCAACGCGCAGGTAAGTACGGAAGATTCTACACATAAAAAAAGGAGGAGTAAGACCCACTTTTAACAAGGTAAGTAGTGAATTAAGTATTATTTTGAATTTTTTTTAACAGGTATATCTTTTTTAGAGACTTTAAAGACAGGTAAGTTTATTTTTATAACTTTTTAAAAGATTTAAAAAAATTTCAAAAATTTAATTTTTTATTTAAAATGGTTAATTTATTTAACTATACTTATTTTATTAATGTGATGGTTTTTTTTTAAATTTAATTGAGGTTTAGCGGTTCTTTTGGGGGGCTATAGTATTCATAACTTTCACAGCACTTATGTGAAAGTTATGAATGGAAGATGGTGTGCTGCCATTGGCTCTAACTGAGTCACGTGATCCCACAGCTCGCACGAATTAACTACGCCGGTGGGATACGCAAGCCCAGCACAGCAGCTGTCCAGAACATCAAGTTCGTGCGAGCTGGAACTGAAAAAGCCAACGTGGAGTGAGAGATCGCGGGGAGGCCTTACCCTCGCACGAAGGCTTCCTCACGAATTTTTGGGCCATTAACTGTAAAATCCTCTCTAATGTTATATAACCTATCACACAGCTTTCTATTGCAATGTCATCTTACCTCTAGTTCCAGAATGCGAAATTCTAACAGCTCATTCTGATCCCGAGAGTCCTGAACTTCCTGTTGCAGCCGGTTTACTTCTGCATCCAATTTCTCAATCTGTAAGACATGACGTTGAAAAATAAAATGCGACGACCGTCCATTACAAATCTGGTCTCTGCTCACTTGTTAGTTAAAGGGGCAGCACCGTCATGAAAATGGCTTTGGCAAGCTTTCCTTTGTGTGCTTACAGAAATAAATTTCAATGAGGTAGATTACATCAAAACTGCGTACAATTCTGGTTGCCATATTATAAAAAGGACATCGAGGCACTGGAGAGGGTGCAGAGAACATTTACAAGGATGATACCAGAAATGCGAGGGTATACATATCAGGAAAGGGTGAACAGGCTGGGTCTCTTTTCTCTTGAAAAAAGAAGGCTGAGGGGTGACCTATTAGAGGTCTTTAAAATTATGAAAGGTTTTGATAGAGTGGATACAGAGAGAATGTTTCCACTTGTGGGGAAGAGCATAACTAGAGGCCATCAATATAAGATAGTCACCAAGAAATCCAATAGGGAATTCAGATGAAACTTTTTTACCCAGAGAGTGGTGAGAATGTGGAACTCGCTACCACAGGGAGTGGTTGAGGCGAATAGTACAGATGCATTTAAGGGGTGGTTAGATAAGGATATGAGGGAGAAGGGAATAGAGGGTTATGCTGATTGATTTAGATGAGGAAAGACAGGAGGAGGCTCGAGTGGAGCATAAACGCCGGCATGGACAGGTTGGGCCGAATGGCCGTATATCCTATGTAATCCTATGTAATCCCATGTAAAACGCACATCACGTCACTTGTGCAATGATCCATTCCAATCGAAGTGATGCACATCTCTTCTTCCTCTCCCAACAGAAATAGGTTTGCCTCACACTTTTCAGGAAAGCAGTGCCCCTTTAATGATGACAGTATTATATCGTAGATTTAAAAGCTAATAATTAACCTTTTTGAAAGATGAAAATTATGGTTTTAATCAGATTGTAACTCTAGATTACTCCCATTGTGGCAGCTGTGAAGCAAAGAATGGCTTTTTCGAACCAGCATTACTGCCTTACTGGCCGTGCCTGGGGTTAATCAGATGTGTCCGTCAAAGAGATCTGCATGGAGTATTTCCTACAAAGCATTGTAATGAACCGGGATTGAAAAACTGGCTTTGTGAAATCTAGCGCCCTGATATAGATTAGGTTATAAAACAATTATACACAGCAGACAGGCACTGAATTAGATGCTAATATCTCTGCTGCTCACTGGAATTAATCTCCAGGGATATGCAGAACCCAAGTAAAGCGCACTCACTACCACAAGGGATAACATAACTATACCACATACAAGGGGGTCCAAACATTTGTCTTTATGGGCCACAGGGGTCCACACTATGCACCCTGCGATTTCCCCTGCCCCGATCAATTTATTTTAATGGATTTGAAAATCCCAGACTGGTGAACGCACAGAAGAAAAGTTTAAGTCCCATTCGTTCATTTTGATTCAGGATTTATCCGCCGATAAGGCAACAGCTCTAAGAGCAGACCTTTCCAAACCTCCAGGCCCACAAAACTCAAACAGGACAGAACAACACTGTAAAAACATAGGACTGGGTTGGTTGAGTTTCAGGGGACAGATTTCCAGGGCTCAGGGGCTGCAAGTGGCCTACAGGCCTTACGGTAAACTATGAACGTAACGCACATCAAAATACTGTACATTAACCAAACAAAGATATCAATAAAACCTTCAAAAAAAAATTGTGCACAGCTGAAGTCCCTCAAAAATTTTATGAAGGGATTGGACCGAGAATATAAAAGTAGAGACTGCTGGTTAGTTTGAGTGAACATTAGCCTGGCTTAAAAAAATTCCTTTATATGGAGGGTAAATGTTTCTTAGGGCTGAATTTTGCCAGCGCTCAGAGTGCGGGTTTGGAGGCGGGTCCGCTGTCAAAATCGAAATGATTGACAGCGGGTTGGGAACCCGCTGCGAACCCGCCTCCATGTACGTTTCCAAAGTGTCGGGTCTGCGATTTCACACCAGACCCGACCCCAAGCGGCAAGGGAGGCATTTAAGATACTTAACTGCTTGTTAAGTGCTTGTTTACTACTATTTTGCCAGCCTTTTTCTATTTAACCACATTTTTAACGGGGTTCACGTCATTCGGAGATCACGTCAGGTAAGTAGGTTGGGTTCTCTATGTCTCCCCATTGTTGTGAATAGGTGACAGCTGCAAAAGTGGTGTGAAAGCTACCATTTCGCAGCTGGTCACTTTCCAATGTCAGAAGCTTGAGCCTTCAGGACTTGGAAGACACTTTTGAGCTGTATGCAGTTTGGAAGTGTTTGGAGTAAACTCTCTATCCACTGTCACCTCCTTGGAGCAAGCTCTCTCACCATTGACAGATCGTTTCTGTCATCTCAACTTCAGCTGCCATCTATTCCAGCAACATCGGTGCCCTTGAAAAAATCTCACCTTGGTCCTCTGAATCCCTCCATGATCAGCCCCAACACCAACATCACCAGGCACACCAGCAGCACCAACAACAATACCAACCTTCTCCGCAATCATCTGATGCTGCACTGGACACAGGGCATCAGCACCCACAACATTGCTACCTGGGAGGCGATGGCATCACCGTGGCCAGATTTACTTCACTTGACGCTGTACACCCTGGCTGCCACATGATGCGCCAGGTTAACACCACCCCACACCAGCACCATAAAGCATTCCTACAATGACCAAGCCATTCCTTTCACACTCATCACCATTGCGGGGATACCGTTATGCCTCACTATTCACTGCAACTCACTAAGACACTTCAAAAGATGAGCACAGATCTGTACAATAAGGCAAAGTGTTGAAAATAAAGATTTCAACATTTGACAACACATTAACAGAAAATTTACATGAACATTGCATAAAACTCCCAAATGCCTATCCTTGTGTGTTGTTAGTTGGTATGATTGCACTAGGATGAGGGGGAGTGTGAGGGGTGGCTGGTGAGATGGGGAAGTGATAACGTAGATAGAGAGGGATGGGTGGAGGTGTAAGGTAAGTTGGTGTGAGTAAGGATGTGCAGGAGTAGGGTAGGGAAGGCAGAGTGATGGGGATATGATGAGTGGCACAGCAGGATGAGGTTGAGTGTGGCTTTGCAGTAACATTTCATGATCTACTGAGATCATTGAAAGGTTTGCGCCACTGCAGGCAGGTACTCCTGATGATATCCCTGCTTTTGCCCTCCTGTGCAATGTACAACCAGGCTGTGTTGGTGTCCTGGGAGGTCTCTTCTGCCCTTGGAAGGAAAGAGAACCTCCCTGCATGCTATGACTCCCTCCATAAGCAGTGCTTGTCAGTGTTTGCAGCACCTCAATGCTGCAGAACACTGACAGCACAACTGTCAAAATGAATGCGGCCATGGTCCCTTTAAGGAAACCGGCTGATGACGCATCATCGAAAGACGTCAGCAGACCCGCTTCCTATTAATTGGATGCGAACCCTGCAGGGCGGGCTTAACAAGTCCTATTTACGGAAAACATTTTTTACAGAGCTGCTGCAGCCAGGAGCGGGACCAGAACCCGCCAACCACCTCTCCCACCGCGATCCCGCCTCTACTGGCGAAATCGCGGCCATAGTAACTAATATTCTCAGTGTCGAGCTGCTTTTGTGCTTCAATCAATAATAAAAGCTCGATCTCATTTTCTCAATGATATGAATCACAATAGTAAATAACAAATGTTACTATTGGTGACAGTAATCAAAGCTTTACACTGGACAACAGGCTCCAAACTTCATAACAATCCTTTCATTTGTAATTACAGTCGATACTATTGTGGATTAATCATTTAGAGTGTATGAATTCCTCGATTTTTCTGCCTGGACACAGATTGACCGTACTTGACCTGCACTAAGACTGCTGTGTACTGGCCGAAGGGATCTTCATAGGAGAAGCCCGCTACTCTGCTTTCCTCTCGCCCCTGAGGAGCGGAACTGGCTCCCTTATTTGGGCCTTTCCGCAACAGCCTAGCCAAGATTGGAAAAGGAGTGTCGGTAGAAAGGAGCCAACGCACACTGCACCGTGCTAATATAGAGCAATTCGTAAATAATCTAGGCAAGGAGGGACAGTCAGCAAATTGAACAATACTGGTGCCATGAACGTGAACAAGTATTTGCTGAATATGCTTATCAGAGTTACCTTTCATAGAATCATAGAAATTTACAGCACAGATGAAGGCCATTCGGCCCATCTTGTCCATGCCGGCCGACAAAGAGCTATCCACCCTAATCCCACTTTCCAGCACTTGGTCCATAGCCTTGTAGGTTACAGCACTTCAAGTGCATATCCAAGTACTTTTTAAATGTGATGAGGGTTTCTGCCTCTACCACCCTTTCAGGCAGTGAGTTCCAGACTTCCACCACCCTCTGGGTGAAAACATTTCTCCTCAAATCCACTCTAAACTTCCAACCAATTACTTTAAATCTATGCCTCCTGGTTATTGACTGTACTGCCAAGGGAAGGGTCAGACCAAGAACACAGAAATGGGGATGATAGGGCACAGTGGTCTCGAAGGGCACAGTGGTCTCGAATAATCCAAACAGTGAAAGGGGGAAACATGCTTAAAAAAAATCTACCCAGCAATCTGTTAAATTACACTTGGGACATAAAACAATTTATATGCAGATACCTACACCTCAATAGCTCTGGTCAGAAGAAGTGCTGATAAGTTTGAGAGTGCCAAAGCCTACAGATTTAAACTAATAGTTCAAAATATCAAGGCTGGAAATGCCATAACGAATGACTTAAAATACACGTCTGAGGCTCTACAAACAGATACCACTGCAAGCGCCGGGAGTACCTTTTCCAAAAGTTCCTGATTTCTTCTCATAAATAGTTGCTTTTCTTCAACCCATTTTGAATCCTGTGTTGAAAAAAGTAGAAGAGCATTAGAATAAATTCCTGTGTAAATGAGATGCATTTTGGCAGTTCGAATGACTTCTTTAATAAGGTTTTTTTAAGCAGCCTCTCTAATATTTTTGAGTTGTAGTTCTGTCCAATCCTCGGGCCACTTTATAATCCCCAAGTTCTGCACTCCAATTCTAAACAACTAGCCTCCACTTGAATTACTCTAGGACATGGCCACTTAAAAAGTTAAGTAAAATTAGGGCAATAACTTTCCAGATCACAGCATTGCTTTGATGGAGTGCTAAGTGCTGCTCTCATAAACCTCACAGTACCTGATATGAAACATATGAAGCTATAACATCAGCAGAGACCTAAAAGCAAGTCACTATGTCAATCTCAGCCAAGGCAGGGTGCATGGAATGCAATGACGTGACAACCAAAGACAATTACTATACTGGTAGTTGATGGCGCTGGACTCAAGAGTCAGACAGAAAGGCTCAGTTTACCTCCAGTAACGAGCATGATAACTGCTGAATCTATTGCCCTTTATGGATCTAGGCTGCCTCACTGAACTACAGAAATGGGGTGAGATGCAGTGCAAGTAATCCATGGTTTCCAAACTGCCTTTTCTTTTAATGGCTACTACCAACAGACTTTGTACATTAAAAGAAAAGGCAGGGCGGGTGAGAAATTGGAAATCGATGCACCCATTTTTAGGGTGTAAAATAAGCAAAACAGCGGTCCAAAATTGGGTCACAATTTCCCATACACGATTGAACCTGGAATCGCGCCTCATGAAAGATTGAATCAGGTGAATTTTCATAGCCAGGGCGCCCGCTTGCAACAGGAGGCAGGCTGATTTGGTTATTCAAATCAGAGTCCTATGCCGGTGGTAGGATCCCAATGTGAAATTGGACAACCAATAGGGGCAACAGCTTGCGATGATGGTCTTCAATGACAATGTAAAGGTCAGCTGACCTTAAAGGGAGATTTTCTGTTGCATTGGGGGGATGTTTCAGGGATGGTTCAGTTCATGAAAAACCAGAAGTTCTTACTCCCAAAACTCCAGGGCAGGGCTGCTGTGACGAATGCCACTGAAACTCTCAACACAGGTGATTCATTCCACTGATCTTGTCATTCCACCTCCTCTGTGTACAAACAGGACGAAAGGTGTTGTCAGGTAGTTCACCGTGATGATAGTGCCCTTTTAAGGGGCAATGCACCCTTCTCGGGATAGTGAAGAAATGACAAATTATAGCACCAGCACAAACTGCCATCAACATGGCAGAGTGTAGATCTTGGCAATCTTATTAAAAATGAAAGACTTGCATTTCTATAGCGCCTTTCACGACCTCAGGATGTCCTAAAGCGTTTTACAGCCAATGAAGTACTTTTGAAGCGCAGTCACTGTTGTAATGTAGGAAATGTGGCAGCTAATTTGCGCACAGCAAGCTCCCACAAACAGCAATGTGATAACGACCAGATAATCTGTTTTCGTGATGTTGCTTGAGGGATAAATATTGGCCAGGACGCCGGGGATAACTCCCCTGCTCTTCTTCGAAATAGTGCCATGGGATCTTTTACGTCCACCTGAGAGGGCAGACAGGGGCTCAGTTTAACGTCTCATCCAAAAGATGGCAACTCCAACAGTGCAGCATTCCCTTAGTACTGCACTGGAGTGTCAGTCTAGATTTTTGAGCTCAAGTCTCTGGAGTGCGACTTGACCCACTCCATCTGACTCAGAGGCGAGAGTGCTACCAACTGAGCACTTTTTAATAACATGATCGTGACAAAGAATTGCTAATGTGATCAGACAGCAGTTTCTGTAGGAACATTGTGATGACTAATCCCTTCAAATATGGATTGTAGAACCAGTCACAGTGAACCAGTAATCCAAAGCTATGATGAGTGCTTGACAAGCCTTGAGTTTTAAGTCAGAAGTTTTCAGATTGCATGCACCCTTAAATCTGGAGACTGGGAGGCCTTCACTTAGGGTTGGTAGTTGGACAAACTTTTTAATCTCTTACCTGTCCTTTCTGGGCCAAGGCTTTTTCGAGGTCATCAATTTTAGCTTTACACCTGAGAACTTCTGCTTGTAATTGTTCATGAGCCTGTTGAAATCAGGAAAACATCATTAAAGCTGCGAGGGAAACATTCTTCAGTAAAGTACAAAGAATAATAACTGAATGTGAATTTTTTTTTCTTTAAGTATGGAACCATATTGCTTCTGATTTTACATCAGTGACACCAACAAAGTGAACTTTGCATCAATAAGGTTATGTAATATTGCAGTGAACTAAATATGTGCCACATTTAAAGAGGCATCATTGAAACTAAACTTATAAAAATGTTGGTCAAGTTGTAATTTAGAGCAAACGTGATGCCACATACTTGCTTCTCTAATTTAAATGAATTTTTTTAAGAGTAAGGAAATATATTGTCGATAAAAGAAGTGCAATGGGAGGGGCAGATAGAGGAACTGTGCAGCATTTAAAATGACAATCTTGCTCATCCGTATACCCTGCTGCAGAAGTTTCGTTTCGGTTGCTGGACTACACTGCCACTTGCATCAGCAGCCATCTGGTACCTCATCCAAATGACAATAGATCTGGCTATTTGACTGTGGCAGGCATCACAGCCAAGGCTAATGTTAATCTCATTCAATGTCCATACACCTGCACTTTTCCAGCAGGGATCAACTGGGTAGCGATTAAGAACAAGAACTTTGTCTGTTTTGCCTCTTCCCTTGTCCAGGAATGCTGTGGCCAATTGCAGCACCCCACTGCTACCTCAGCTGAAATCAGATAATTCCACACAGACTGGAGACTGAAGCTGTGACAGCTACTCATTTATACACTGAGTCATTGGAGGAGTCCAAAGGAATAAATCAGTGATAACTAAATTTGGAATCCAAAGGCTGGTAGCTTGTTAATTGTGTCCTGGGCCAACATTTATCCATCACTATCACAATATCACAGCATAAGGCACAAGTGAAGCAGTTTAAAGATTTTTTAGGCGCTCCCAATGGCTCAGTGGATGAATGCAATGTGGTGTGGTACTGAAGATCACCGGGAAGGAAACCCAGTCAGAGTGAACATCACTTCCCAACTAAAAGTATTTTAAACTGTAGTCACTGTTGTAATGCAGGGAAACATGGCAGCCAATTTGCGCACAGCAAGCTCCCACAAACAGCAATGAAATAAATGACCAGATAATCTGTTTTTAAAGGTGTTGGTTGAGGGATAAATGCTGGCCAGGACACTAGGAGAAATCCCCCGTACTTTTTCGAATGGTGCCGTATGATTTTTTACATCCACCTGTGGGGGCAGATGTCTCATCGGTTTAACGTCTCATCCAAAATATGGCAACTCTAACAGTGCAGCACTCCCTCAGTACTGCACTGAAGTGTCAGCCATGATTATGCAAAGAAGTCTCTGGAGTGGGACTTGAACCCACAACCTTCTGACTCAGAGACAAGTATGCTACCACTGAGCCACACGTAAGGCAGCACTCACCCTGGTGTACTCTACAGCAGAGGACTGCTCTCCGGCATGGCTATCAAGTCTGCATGTCAAATCTGTTGATGTCCAGCTGAATTCTGCTATGAGAATTATCACCGGTACGCTTTTATTGACACCAACACCTTGGCTGCCGGTGCTTGCAAATATCGCACCACCGCGAATATGCAGTCTCCAGAGAATACAACCGCTACACCAGCAAAGACATGCTAATCCAGGCCGACTTGAACAACCTACCACCAACCCGTCTCAAATCTAGAAGGCCATTTTGGACTGTCGCCGAAGCCCTTCAGCGATCTCCCCTCAGCCTTGATGACCGATGGCAAAATGCTTGGAAGAACTGCGACATACAGAATGGATTCCTCATAGAGGACTCCACAGTACAACCTGAAGAATCAAACCTTCCTCACAAACAGTGGACAACCATCTACAGCCTCAGAACCGGTCACGGTAAATGCTGCCACCTTCTCCATAGATGGAAGATTAAAGCTTCCCCATCATGCGACTGTGGAGCTCCTAATCAGACCCTGGAGCACATCATCGAACGCTGCTCTCAGAGGAAAGTCGCAGGCAGCCTACAAGATATCCACGGTGTTACACCGGAAGCTTTGGCCTGGATATCTGACTTAGATATTGACATTTGATTTCTACTACCTTACGAAAGAAGAAGACTGAGCCACATATAGTTAACAACTTCTGAAAAAACTTCTTACTGTACGCAGAATATACAGTTCTCTACATGTTTTTAACTTTTAACTGTGAATCTGAATCTGTGTGAAGATGGAGAGCTGGTATTTTATTTGAAGACTATCTCAGAGAATGTTGCATTTCTTCAGCTAGGTTATTCTCAAATAATTATAATTGAGTGTTTATTAGTGCTTATTATCAGGCTGCCTGTCAATCATTGTGATGCCAGTGGTCTGGTGATATCCCAGCATAAAGCACAAGTGAAGCAGTAGGAGTATCAGTACTGACATGCCCCATGATGGGGATTAATATCCAGTAGCCAGCAAGTTCGTTTTAAGTTACATTAAAAATTAAATAGACTTTTTGGAAGGAATTAATGATCATGCAAGGTTCACCAGACTGATTCCTGGGATGGCAGGACTGTCGTATGAGGAGAGATTGGGTCGACTAGGCCTGTATTCACTAGAGTTTAGAAGACTGAGAGGGGATCTCACTGAAATGTATAAAATTCTGACAGGGCTAGACAGACTGGATGCAGGGAGGATGTTTCCCCTGGCTGGGGGGGTGTGTCTAGAACGAGGGGTCACAGTCTCAGGATACGGGGTAGGACATTTAGGATTGAGATGAGGAGAAATTTCTTCACTCAGAGGGTGGTGAACCTGTGGAATTCTCTACCACAGAAGGCTGTGGAGGCCAAGTCACTGAATATATTTAAGAAGGAGATAGATAGATTTCTAGATACAAAATGTGTCAAGGGATATGGGGAGAGAGCGGGAATATGGTATTGAGATAGAGGATCAGCCATGATCATATTGAATGGCAGAGCAGGCTCGAAGGGCCGAATGGCCTACTCCTGCTCCTATTTTTCTATGTTTCTATGCACTTTTAAAAAACAATGCAAGGGATGTTAGTGCCGAGGAACAGAACACTTTACTATTCTGACATTCGGATCAAAGAAAAAGATAATTTATATAGTGCCTTATCATGTCTCTCAGTTTGCACCAAAACACTTCTCATACAATGAACTACTCTGAATTTCAGGTAAACGTGGCAGCCAATTTTGTGCACAGCAATGTCCTATTGTAACAGCAATAAGTCAATTGACCAGTTAATCTAATTTTGATGCTGCTGGTTGAGGGAAGAACATTCAAACTCCCTGCTATCCTTCAAATAGTGGCACGGGATCGTCACAAACAGGCAGACGAGCTTTAGTTTACAAGAACAACTTGCATTTAAACAACGCCTTTAACCTAGTAAAATGTCCTAAGTTAAACACTTCAGCCAAAGGCTGGTGCCTCTGCTAGCACAGCACCGTACAGCACAAGACTCCCTCACTACACTGGACCATCAGTCTAGATTCTGAGCTTGAAGCCAGTCGTGGGGCTTGAACCCATAACTTTCAAATTCAATGGCAATGGCATGGTCAACTGAGCCAAGGTGACACTAGACCAAGCCTCCCCAGGTCAGGTATAAACATGTTCAGATTCAGAGTGAAGCTCCCGTGGTTCTGCCCCGCACGAGACTACATTCTTTCACACCAGTGTGAGTTTTCCATTTCCCACACCAACTATCCTATGACCTGTATGAGGGGAACTGCCAACTTAGGTACATTTCTGTGCTGTGCAGGAACTGGAGCGGGACTGACCCTTCAATCAAACGTAGCAGAATTTTATTCCACAATCTGATGTTTTTGAATGCAGGTCCCAGGGGGGGGAAGGCCAGTGCTGAACCCATAATATGCATTTCAAAAAGCTATATTGCCAATTCACCATTTTAACCATGCCTGATTATTTTAACAAATTATTTAATAATCACCTTTGCTTCCCGTTCTGCGTCCAGGATCCCTCCCGTCTGCTCCTGAAGTAGTGCATAAGCCCTCTGGAGCGCTTGATATTCCCTCGTTAATTGTCTGAAACGGAGCTCAGATTCTTCAGCTGCCAGACTCTTAAGGTGAACAAAATGTAAGTTAGCCTCTTGCACACGATAACCTTTAAACTCAAGTGCATATTAAAAAAATCAGTTACAAGGAGCAGACATTTGACATATTACATTCTTTCATTAACAACATACATCAGGTGCTTCCTGCACAAATTGCTTATATTCTTACATAGAAGTTCTTCCATGTTTGTAGCAACATAAAATGAGTAACGGTGTAGATATATTCTATGATATAATAGAATCATAGAATGATACAGCACAGAAGGAGGCCATTCAGTCCATCGTGCTTATGCCAGCTCTTTAAAAGAACTATACAATTAGTTCCACTTCCCTGCTCTTTTCCCACAGACCTGTCATTTTTTCCCTTCAGGTATTTATCCAATTCCCTTTTGAAAGTTACTATTGAATCTGCTTCTATCACCCTTTCAGGCAGTGCGTTCCAGATCAGAACCATTCGCTGCATAAAAAAATGTTTCCTCATCTCCCCCCTGGTTCTTCGCCTTAAATCTGTGTCCTCTGGTTACCGACCCTTCTGTCACTGGAAACAGTTTCTCCTTATTTAGTCTATCAAAACCATTCATGATTTTCAATACCTCTATCAAATCTCCTCTTAAACTTCTCTGCTCTAAGGAGAACAACCCCAGCTTCTCCAGTATATCCATGTAACTGTAATCTCTCATCCCTGCTACCATTCTTGTAAAACTCTCCTGCATTCTCCCTAAGGCCTTGACATCCTTCCTAAATTGTGGTGTCCAGAATTCAACACAATACTCTAGCTGAGGCTTAACCGATGTTTTATAGAGGTTTAGCATAACTTCCTTGCTTTTGTAATCTATGCCTCTATTAATAAAGCTAAGGATCCTATATGCATTTTTAACAGCCTTTTCAACTGTCCTGCCACCATTAAAGCATAGAAGCATAGAAGATAGGAGCAGGAGTAGGCCATTCGGCCCCTCGAGCCTGCTCCGCCATTTAATGAGATCATGGCTGATCATCCAAATTCAGTACCCTCTCCCTGCTTTCTCCCCATATCCTTGATCCCTTTAGCCTTAAGAAATATATCTATCTCCTTCTTGAATATATTTAATGAATTGGCCTCAACTGCCTTCTGTGTTAGAGAATTCCACAGGTTCACTACTCTCTGGGTGAAGAAATTCCTCCTCATCTCAGTCCTAAATGGCTTACCCCTTATCCTTAGACTGTGACCTCTGGTTCTGGACTCCCCCGCCATCGGGAACATCCTTCCTGCATCTAGTCTGTCTAGTCCTGTTAGAATTTTATAAGTTTCAATGAGATCACCTTTCATTCTTCTAAACTCTAGCAAATATAAGCCTAATCGACCCAATCTTTCTTCATACGTCATTCCTGCCATCCCAGGTATCAGTCTGGTAAATCTTCGCTGCACTCTCTCCATGGCAAGAACATCCTTCCTCAGATAAGGCGACCAAAACTGCACACAATACTCAAGGTGTGGTCTCAGCAAGGCCTTGTACAACTGCAGCAAGACATCCTTGCTCCTGTACTCGAATCCTCTCGCTATGAAGGCCAACATACCATTTGCCTTCTTAACCGCCTGCTGCACCTGCATGCTTACCTTCAGCGACTGGTGCACAAGGACTCCCAGATCTCGTTGCACTTCCCCTTTTCCCAATCTATTGTCGTTCAGATAATAATCTGTCTTCCTGTTTTTGCCACCAAAGTGGATAACCTCGCATTTATCCACATTATACTGCATCTGCCCAATCACCCAACCTGTCCAAATCAATACTGGAGTTTCTCTGCATCCTCCTCACAGGACACACGCCCACCCAGCTTTGTGTCGTCTGCAAACTTGGAGATATTACATCTAGTTCCCTCATCTAGATCATTAATATATATTGTGAATAGTTGGGGTCCTAGCACCGATCCCTGCGGTACCCCACTAGTCACTGCCTGCCACTCGGAAAAAGACTCGTTTATTCCAACTCTGTGCTTCCTGTCTGCCAACCAGTTCTCTATCCAAATTAGTACCTTACCCCCAATCCCATGTGCTTTAACTTTGCATGCTAATCTCTTATGCGGGACCTTATCAAAAGCCTTCTGAAAGTCCAAATACACCACATCCACTGGTTCTCCCTTATCTATTCTATCAGTTACATCCTCAAAAAATTCCAGTAGATTAGTCAAGCATGATTTACCTTTTGTAAATCCATGTTGACTTTGTCCAATCCTGTCACTGTTTTCCAAGTGCTCTGCTATTACATCTTTTATAATGGACTCTAGCATTTTCCCCACTACCGATGGCAGGCTTCCCCGTTTTCTCTCTACCACCTTTTTTAAATAGTGGGGTTACATTAGATACCCTCCAATCCATGGGAACTGTTCCAGAGTCTATAGAATTTTGAAAGATGACCAGCAATGCATCTATTATTTCTAGGGCCACTTCCTTAAGTACCCTAGGATGTAGATTATCAGGCCCTGGGGATTTATCGGCCTTCAATCCTGTCAATTTCCCTAACACCATTTCCCTACAAATACTGATTTCATTCAATTCCTCCCTCTCATTAGACCCTATGTTCCCCGACATCTCTGGGAGTTTATTTGTGCCCTCCTTTGTGAAGACAGAACCAAAGTATGTATTTAATTGGTCTGCCATTTCTTTGTTCCCCATTATAAATTCCCCTGATTCTGACTGCAAAGAACCTACGCTTGACTTCACCAATCTTTTTCTCTTCACATATCTATAGAAGATTTTACAGTCAGTTTTTATGTTCCCTGTAAGCTTACTCTCATATTCTATTTTCCCCCTCTTAATTAATCCCTTTGTCCTCCTTTGCTGAATCCTAAACTGCTCCCAATCCAAAAATTTGTGTACACACACACCCAGGTCTCTCTGTTCCTGTACCCCCTTTAACATTGTACCATTTACTTAATATTGCCTCTCCTCATTTTTCCTACCAAAATGTATCACTTCACACTTCTCTGTATTAAATTTCAGTTGCCATGTGTCTGCCCATTTCACCAGTCTATCAGTCCTTCTGAGATCTGTTACAATCCTGCATTTCTGTTCTCACCCCTTCCCCTCCCTCCCTGAACCACGATAGGGTTCCCCTTGTCCTCACCTTCCACCCCACCAGACTCAACATTCAACAGATCATCCTCCGCTTTTTCCACCACCTCCAGCATGATCCCACCACCAAACACATCTTGCCCTCACCTCCCCTTTCAACATTCTTTCCCTTCACTTTCCTCTGATCCCATCCCTTCTTCCAATCTCACCCCTTGCTGTGTTTTCACTATCCCCTCTGACCTTCCCCTCTCTGACCCCGAACGATCAGTCCTCAGCAAAGGCCTCAGCTTCATCCCCTTACAACCCCACAATAAATATCGAGCTCGGCACGATGCTGAGCTCTTCTTCCGTCGCCTACCTCTTTGGCCAGGAGCCCTTTGTCCCATCTTCAGAATTCTCATTCCATCTGGACCCCTACCCCTGGCCTCTTATCCTCTCTAGATTTTTTTATTGGGAGTTGCCAGTGTGACATCGGCTGTCTGAATTTCTCTGCTCCTCTCACTCACTCTAACCTACCTCCCTCTGAACTTGTAGCACGCCATTCTCTTAGATTCAATCCTAACCTTGCTGACAAGGATGGCACTGTTGTTGTTTGGCGAACTGACTTCTACCTTGTGGAGGCTGAACACCAACTTTCTGACACCTCCTCCTGGATCATGACCCCACCACCGAACATCAAGCCATTGTTTCCAAGACTGTCACTGACCCCATCTCCTCTGGAGATCTTCCATCCACCGCCTCCAACCTCATAATCTCCGAACCACGCACATCCCACTTCTACCTCCTTCCCAAGAACCACAAACAGGACTGCCCTGGTAGACCCTTATGTTTCAGCCTGTTCTTGCCCCACGGAACTTAACTCTCCCTGTCTCGACTCAATTTTTTCTCCCCTTGTCCAGCCTCTTCCTATCTACATCCGCGACTCTTCTGACACCTTCCGCCACTTTAACATTTTCCAGTTTCCTGGCCCTAACCGTCTACTTTTCACCATGGACTTCCAATCCCTCTACACCTCCATCCCCCACCAGGACGGCCTGAGGGCTCTCCGCTTCTTCCTTGAACGGAGGCTCAACCAGTCCCCATCCACCACCACACTCCTCCGCCTGGCTGAACTTGTTCTCATATTGAACAGCTTCTCCTTTGACTCCACTCACTTCCTCCAAATAAAAGGTGTTGCTATGAAAACCCATATGGGTCCTAGCTATGCCAGCCTTTTCGTGGGATATGTGGAACATTCTTTGTTCCAGTCCTACTCGGTCCCCTCCCTCACCTCTTTTTCTGGTACATTGATGACTGTATATCAGTGCCGTTTCCTGCTCTTGCCTCGAACTGGAAAATTTCATCAACTTTGCTTTAAAATTCCACCCTTCCCTTGCCTTCATATGATCGATCTCCGACTCTTCCCTTCCCTTCCTCGACTTCTCTGTCTCCATCTCTGGGGATAGGTTATCGACCAATATCCCACTGACCTCTCTGTCCTCGGCCTCCTACACTGTTCCAATGAAGCTCAATGTAAGTTCGAGGAACAGCAACTCATCTTTCTATGAGGCACTTTGCAGCCTCCCGGACTTAACATTGAGTTTAACAATTTCAGATCATAACCTCTGCCCCCATTTTTTCGGACGACAGCTGTTGCTGATGATTCTGATATTCCTATTTACACCTCCTCTAGACCCATCTTTTGTTTCTTTACTTGTTCCATTACCATCTCCTTTCGCCTTAGACCATCATTCCTTCTGTCATTTAATCTCTCCTGCCTTATCACAGATCTTCCCTTTTGTTCTTTCATCCCCTCATTCCTTTCCCTGCCTCTGTACTTGCTTAATACCTGGTACATCTCTAACCTTTTTCAGCCCTGAGGAACTTGAAATGTTAACTCTGTTTCTCTCTCCTCAGATATTGCCTGACCTGCTGAGTATTTCCAGCATTTTCTGTCTTTATTTCTGTTACTATCCTCCTCATTGTTTACTACTTTTTCAAGTTTCATGTCATCTACAAACTTTGAAATTATACCCTGTATACCCAAGTCCAGGTCATTAATATATATCAAAAAGAGCAGTGGTCCAATACTGACCCCTGGGGAACACCACTTTATACTTCCCTCCAGTCTGAAAACCAACCATTCATCAGTACTCTCTGCTTTCTGTCCCTTAGTCAATTTTGAATCTATGCTTCCACTGTCCCTTTAATCTATGGGCTTTAATTTTGCTGACAAGTCTATTATGTGGTACTTTGTCAAATGCCTTCTGAAGTCCATATACATAAAATCAACCACACTACCCTCATCAACCCTCCGGTACTTCATGAAAGAACTCAGTCAAGTTAGTCAAACACAATTTGCCTTTAACAAATCTGTGCTGACTTTCATTTATTATCCCACAATTTTCAAATTAATTTTGTCCCAGATTATTGCATATAAAAGTTTCCCCACCACTGATGTTAGGCTGCTTGGCCTATAATTGTTGGGTTTATCCCTCTCCCCTTTTTTAAACAGGGGTGTAACATTTGTAGTCCTCCCGTCCTCTGGCACCACCCCCACATCTAAGGAAGATTGGAAGATTGTGGCCAGAGCCTCAGCAATTTCTACCCTTACTTCCCTCAGTAACCTAGGATGCATCCCATCCAGAGAGTGTGACTTTTCTATTTTGAGTACTGCCAACCTTTTAATTACCTCCTCTTTATCTATTTATATCCTATCCAATAGCGCTACTACCTCCTCCTTTACTGCTATATTGGCAGCATTCTCTTCTCTAGTGAATATAGATGCAAAATACTCATTTAGTACCCTCTGCCTCCGCAAGTAGATCTCTTTTTTGGTCTCAAATCAGTCTGGCCGTTTCCTTTGACTGCCCTTTTAATATATATATGTTAATAAAATACTTTTGGGTTCCCTTTTATGTTAGCTGCTAATCTATTCTCATATTCTCTCTTTGCCCCTCTTATTCCTTTTTTAGATCTCCTCTGTACTTTCTATATTCAGCTTGGTTCTCTATTGTATTATAAACCATACATTTGTCATAAGCCTCCTTTTGCAGTTTCATTTTAATCTTTCTATTTTTAGTCATCCAGGGAGCTCTAGCTTTGGATGTCCTTCCTTTCCCCCTCTTGAGAATGTGTCTACTCTATACCTGAAATATCTCCTCTTTAAAGGCCTCCCATTGCTCATTTACTCTTTTATCTGCCAATCTGTGATTCCAATGCACGTAGGCCAGCTCCTTGTTCAACTCACTGAAATTAGCCCGCCTCCGGTTAAATATTTTTTACGCTCGTTTTTTCCTTGTCCTTTTCCATAACTATCCTAAGCTTAATGTTTTATTGAGAAGTCGCACAACACCAGGTTATAGTCCAACAGCTTTATTTGAAATCACAAGCTTTCGGAGCGCTGCTCCTTCGTCAGGTGACTTCACCTGACGAAGGAGCAGCGCTCCGAAAGCTTGTGATTTCAAATAAAGCTGTTGGACTATAACCTGGTGTTGTGCGACTTCTCACTTTTGTCCACCCCAGTCCAACACCGGCATCTCCGCATCATAATGATATTATGATCACTGTTCCCCAAATGCTCCCCCACTGAAAGATGCTCCACTTGCCCCACTTTGTATATGTATGTAATAGAGAATTTTCTGTAATTCACTCTTCAGAATAATATGCTGCATGAGAATCATGAAACGATCATTTCAGTCATCTATCCAGTCATCTCCTAGTTTTCTTCTAAGCAGTTTACAGGTAATTCCTCACTTGTTCCGAACTCTCCCTTCCTCTTCCACTTTGTTTTGATTCTATTAACATTATTGAAAACAACTTTTTTAAATTCATTCTCAGGATGTGGGCATAGCCATTAAATTTATGGCAGAATTTATTGCCCATCCCTAGTTGCCCTGAGAAACTGGTGTTAACTGTTTGCGTGGCCATTTATAGGCAGTTAAGAGTCAACCACATTAGTGTGGGACTGGAGTCACATATAGGCCAGACCAGATTTCCTTCCCTAAAGGACATTAGTGAACCGGTTGGGTTTTTACAACAATTCAATAGCTTCATAATCATACCAGCTTTTTATTTAAACTGATTTCAAATTTCCAAACTGCCATGGTGGAATATAAACTTACATTCTCTGGGTTATTAGTCCAGGCCTCTAGATTACTAGTCAAGTAACATAACCACTACACTATTGAATCCATTTGTTCATCTTTTATTGGCCCGGATTTTGTGGTTGTAATGAAGGCAAAACTGTCAGCGTCGCCATTACCCGGTGAAACTGACAGCAACTTCTGGCGTCCGCACATACGCAGTTAAACGCGGAAATCCAGAAGTTGCCGTAAGTGATTCCCTGCTCCTCCACAGGCAGCGTTGTTGAAGTCCCCACAGGTGGCAATCTTTTTGAAATCACTGAACTGACGAGAACTTCCCATTTTACGCTCAAATATCGCCGAAAAAGTTAAGTCTTGTTCAATGAGGTGTAACTGGGTTTTTAATGGTGTACTAAGTCATATTTACTGCTGAATAACCTCTCTGGCCCTGATAAACTAATTTTATATTTGTGGAATGTCAAATTTGTCCATTATGATAAAAATTCTGTATTTTTTAATATAATTATTATTTTTTTTAAGTTTGTTTATGATATTTCAGCATCTACCTTAATCCCATGTTTATATCCCAATCTTTATTTTGCTCTCTGTAAAATCATTAAAAAGTGAAAGTTAATCAGTGCATTTTACTTCCTGGTTTGCTGTCTGTGAGAATTCTTCAATGTGATTGGCTGCTTAGCCTGCTTGATGAAATCACGTTTGCTGGATGCTGGAGATCCCCTAGACTTGGTACCAGGATCCAATTAACCTCGGGAAAGGTGAAATCCATGCCACAGAGATCGCTAGATCTTTGTGGGGAGCTTTCTTCGAGGTCACTTCGCCGGTGACTGCAAAATCCAGGCCAATATTTTCAGTTCTGATGAAGGGCTGTAGGCCTGAAATGTTAACTGATCTATTCTCTTCACAGATGCTGACTGACCAGCTGTGTGCTTGCAACATTCTCTGTTCCACTTTCCCAGGTCATAAAAGGTCATTCTGTAAGGCCCTTTGTGGAACTATTTGTATAAAAATAATTGTTCGGGACACCCCCCCTCCATTTTCTCTCTGTTATTACTGTATAAAACATCTGCAGGAAATTACTTGTCTACGTAACTGTTCTTGTTGTATCAATGGTACGGGACTACAGGCAATGGGTTGGGGCTGGTAATGATGCATGAAGATGGGGTGAGTTCATTCTGGAGATACCAATTGGCAGATATTTTGGTGAAGGTAGTCTCTGTGTCATGAAAGCCTGCTGGGAGGATAAGAAGATATAAAAGGGAAAGGCCTTATATATCTCCAGAAAACCCAACAAGTATCACACAAATCAGCCAGCAGACAGACAGCCTGATCCTGATTCATGCCAGGCCTGAGACTATTTAATTTATTAGGCAATGTCAGGCCCGAGACTTTCTAAGTGATTAGGTTATGAGTGGATTTATTTGCAGAGTAAATGTTAAGAGTGAGTTATCTACTAAGCCAAGAGATAAGCCGCATTGCTTGCCTATGATTGCATCTTGCCGTCCATTCACAGGTATTAAATACGCAACATAAACTCACCCAGGCCGTTCCCTTACACCTGTACAATCACAGAAAGCTCAGGAAAAGGGAAGCTTCAAGGTAACAAAGACCTCCTACTCAGATGCTGCATATATGTAAAAGTGCTGTGTAGTTTCGTTATTTCAGGTGTCAAAATTCATCAGATATGGTATAGAAATAACTGATGATTTTTGACATGGTAATATTGATCCTCATCTTTAGATAGGAGTCCAACAGCTCTATAATTAAAAGCTGGTGAAGACAAGTAGCAGCAGATGGGACACAAACCCGTGATTAATGAGAGAACAAAAGGATGAAGAGAAGATGTTACTGTCTGGTGGGAGACTGGGATCGGCTATTCTATCCCAACACAAACTGAAATGAATAGCTGATGCAGCTTTTATCTGAAAGTCTGAAACTAGTCTCTTTGGAAAGTGAGTACTCCTTTTTAATTCTATTTAACCTCTTTCAGCACTTGTGCATGTTTAAACAATGAAGATCAGAGGAGAACTGAGATGCCTGTGCCAGATTTAATCCTATTATATTGGTTGGGTTTCTGTATGTTCTAGTCCATATACATCAAAAAGTCATCGGCTGCTCAATTTGAGCAGTGAGAGATATTTGACAATTTTTAGAAGAATAACGTAATCAGAATGATGGGAAATTAGAGGAAACCAGGAATTTTTGAAATGCAATATAAGATAGGGCAAAGGTCAACCATCAGTGAGGACTGTGGAGAAAGATATTCCCCTCTGGTCCAATTAGGATCAAGTGCCCACAAAGATTTCAAAATCGTAGTCAAAATGTCATCATTTCAATACAACAGCAGAGGTTATGTCCACTTTAGATCCTACTTGCATCCTCACTAAGGCCCAAGAGCTTATATTACGCACTAGAAAAATAAATATTTAATAGTGCAAAACCATTGGCAACGTTGCAATGTCACAATAACAGTTACTGTCCTCACAGTATTCAATCGACAGGAAGAAGAAGAAGAACTTGCATTTATATGACGCTTTTCACAAGCTCAGGCTATCCCAATGCACTTTACAGCCAATGAAGTACTTCTTTTGAAGCGTAGTCACTGTTGTAATGAAGGAAACACAGCAGCCAATTTGGGCACAGCAAGATTCCACAAACAGCAGTGAAATAATGACCAGATAATCTGTTCTGATGATGTTGGTTGAGGGATAAATATTGGCCAGGACACCGGGGAGAACTCCCCTGCTCTTCTTCAAAATAGTGTCGTGGGATTTTTTTACATCCGCCTGAGAGGGCAGATGGGGCCTCGGTTTAACATCTCATCTGAAAGCAGAATTGCAGTACAGGAAGCAACGGCAATCCCAGCTCGTGCACGTGTTGAAACATTTCAGTATGGAGCTGAAGATCACCCCCCCTCTCCCATGTAATGGTGAGCAGTCTGCATAATACAGGGCTCCTCACACACAGCCGTACAAAAAGTGTCGGTGCTGAATGGCCATGTAACAAGAACCTACGTGCCAAGAAAGAAGGATCACATTTATATAGCACCTTATCACATCACGCATGATGTCCCAAAGTATTTCACACACACACAGCTTGCTTTCTTTTGAAGTGCCATCACTATTGTTATGTAGTTGAATGCATCGGCCATTTTGTGCGCAACAAGATCCCACAATCTTGGAGAAGAATGTTGGCCAGGATGCTCGGCAAACTCCTGCTCTTCTTTTAATAGTGCCATAAAACAGGCAAACATGACCTCAGTTTAAACATCTCACCTGAAGTGCAGCCCAGCATCAGTGCACAACATATAAAACTGGGTCCACTGCATTTGCAACCCAACAAAAAGTGAGGCTTAATAAGGGGCCATAGCCAAAGAATGAAATAAGATTGTTGGGAGTAACAGTCATAACCTTTAGTGTGCCACCCGAGATTACAGCAATGCACCAATCCTCTCTTAGCTGTTTGCATGCACTGTAGAAACAATAGCAAAGGCAAGAAATCTCTGACACCAGCAACAACGTCCCAAGGCGCTTCACAGGAGCATTATCAGACAAAATTTAACACCAAGCCACATAAAGAGGTCAGGTGACCAGAAGTTCGGCCAAAGAGATATGTTTAAAGGAGTGTCTTAAAGGAGGAGAGAGAGGTAGAGAGGCGGAGAGGTTCAGGGAGGGAATTCCAGAGCTTAGGGCCCAGGCAGCAGAAGGCACAGCCGCCAATGGTGGAGCGATGAAAATCGTGGATGCGCAAGAGTCCAGAATTAGAGGAGCGCAGAGATCTCGGAGGCTTGTAGGGCTGGAGGAGATTACAGAGATAGAGAGGGGCGAGGCCAGCTTGTCCCCCACTCCCTCCACTCTAACATTGACTGTGATTCATTGATGCAGCTATTTTGCGCCTGTCCTCAGGACCTTCCTCCCCAGATCATTCTGCCTCTTCCTCAAAACTTGTCTTTACATTCCCTCCCTAACCCTCTCCATTCTCCCTTTTCCCATTTGCTTGATGCCCACTGTATCTCCTCCTTAATGTAAAGCACTTTTAGATGTCTTCCTGCACGAGGAACACTATAGAAATGCAAATAATTATTAAATATTGCTTAATAATTAACATTATTCTGAACCCTTCTCCCAAAAAGCAAACAAAAAAGGTATTTCACTTGTAAATGCTAAGCATTAAAGCTGTAGGTGGAATTAACAGACAGTTAGCAGGAATTTGCGTCATATTGTGATCGCTACCTTCTGTTGAATTATTAAAGACACTGCAGCAAAGAGAGAAAGAGAGGGGGAGGGAGGGAGAGAGAGAGATAGAACAACAGAGAGAGAGATAGAGGGTGGGGGGGAGTGGGGAGGGAGGAAGGGGGAGAGAGAGATAGAGGGTGGGAGGGTGAGGGAGATAGAGATACAGAGGGTGCAAGGGAGGAAGAGACAGAGGTAGGAAGTGAGGGAGAGAGAGAGAGAGAGATAGAGGGTGGGAGGGAGGGAGAGGGCATCCCATCTTACTCCAAGTAATTATTGTAAGATTCCAATTTTTCCAGGTTGGAAATTTTTTCAAGAACAGTTTCTCAGTCTATAATAGTACAGTATTACAATCAGCTTCTGGGAAAGACATTCCTGCTGTCAGTGCATGAGACTGACCCCTACTCTGTACTGTTGCTTGAGGTGTGGCTCAAATCCAAACAGGTCTGATTGACTGTGGCTGCATCTGTGATTGTTTAATCTTTTTTCACATTGATAAGGCACCACTAAAGACAGGGCAGCAATGGTAGCAATCACTGGGCTATAAAATACACAGGAGCGTTACAACCCAGTTAGAGAAGGCAGATTATTTTTCACTCAAAATGTTGGCAGCTGGAACTTGGTCTCGTGTCAATAACACCGCCTTATCTCGTAATGTGAAGTCAAACACCAAAGCCATTAATAGCAATGGTTAGCAATGATAAGGGAAGACTGCTGATGGTAATGGAAGATACAGATTTCAACAGTAGGACTCAGATAAGAACACTCAGTAAATGGAAAAAGGATTACCTGTTCTTATCAGGTACCAGAGCTGAAGCAAATTCAAAACCTGCCTTAACCACAACAGAGCTGATTTGTTGAACACAACAACAACAACAACTTGTAATAATATAGCGCCTTTAACGTAGTAAAACATCTCAAGGTGCTTCACAGGAGCATTATAAAACAAAATTTGACGCCGAGCCACATAAGGAGAAATTAGGGCAGGTGACAGGTCAATGAGGTAGGTTTTAAGGAGCATCTTAAAGGTGGAAAGAGAGGTAGAGAGGAGGAGCGGTTTAGGGAGGGATTTCCAGAGCTGAGAGCCTTGGCAACAGAAGGCACGGCCACCAATGGTGGAGCAATTAAAATCAAGGATGCTCAAGAGGCCAGAATTGGAGGAGCGCAGATATCTCGGGGGGTTGTGGGGCTGGAGGAGATCACAGAGATAGGGAGGGGCGAGGCCATGGAGGGATTTGAAAACAAGGATGAGAATTTTAAAATCAAGGCGTTGCTTAACCGGGAGCCAATGTAGGTCAGCAGGGCTATGAGGAAAGAGCAGGGGAGTGGGACTAATTGGATAGCTCTTTCAAAGAGCCGACACAGGCACAATGGGCCGAATGGCTTCCTTCTTTGCTGTAAGATCCTATAATTCTGTTATGTGTGGAATACATAAATTTGACCCACTTTTGACGACTTATTCCTTTAAAACCCCCTCAATTTGTCCCAGGGATGAGGGACTTCAGTTACGTGGAGAGACTAGAGAAGCTGGGATTTTTCTCCTTAGAGCAGAGAAGGTAAAGAGGAGATTTAATAGAGGTGTTTAAAATTAGGATGGGTTTTGATACAGTAATTAAAGAAAAACTGTTTCCACTGGCAGGAGGGTCAGTAACCAGAGGACACAGATTTAAGATAATTGGCAAAGGAACCAGGCGGGAGATGAGGAGATTTTTTATGCAGCGAGTTGTTATCATCTGTTATGCACTACGCGAAAGGGCGGTGGAAGCAGATTCAATAGTAACTTTCAAAAGGAAATTGGATATAAACTCGAAAAGGAAAAATTTGCAGGGCTATGAGGAAAGAGCGGGTGAGTGGGACTAATCGGATAGCTCTTTCAAAGAGCCAGCACAGGCACAATGGGCCGAATGGCCTCCTTCTGTGCTGTAAGATCCTATGATTCTATAATTCTATTGAAACAAAACATGGCTGCTTCCATGGACAGAGGTGCCAAGTATTCACTGGCTCATGTATACCACCATTTCCTTGTTGTCAGTGGCAGATAGTGGCTGAGTGATTGAGACTGGAGACACATTCATTCACAATCATCACTCGTTCACTTCCAGAACAAGTTATCACATAACAGGCACCAGCAGGACCCGCCCCGGAGGAGGAGGGGGGAGAAGGAGAGCGGGGAAGAAGGCACTGCGACAATCGCTACCACCGCTGCAGACACCAGCTCAGGGGAGGGGAAGCACGACTCCATGAGGCCACTCCCCTTGAGGAGGCAGTGCTGGCAGTTATCGGGAGGGAAGTGGCAGATGCCGTGGCCACAGGCAGAGCAGGGGATATATCACCTAGGTATGTGGCCACACCAGCTTCCTTACATATCCACAACTATTGCTGATCCCTAATCCTCAAAATCTATCCTTACTCACAAGCTCCATATGGTCTCATCATACACATGCTCCTATAGTGGTCACACGCGCTACACCCTAACCCTTCTAAGCTTTATCACTGCAGGCTCCCAGGAGCAAGATCCACCTCGCCCCCTCCTGGAGGAACTGGAAGAGGAGGAAGATCCACCTTGCATACCCGGACGAACTAGAAGAGAAGGCAGACCCAGTTCGTTCCCCGGATTATGAGGAGGAGGAGAGCGGGGAAGAAGGCAGTACGGCAATCGCTACCACTGTTGCAGACACCAGCTCAGAGACTGGCACCCCGCGTAACTTAGAAGCTAGGGTAGAACAGGGATCATCAAAGTAGCATGCACCGGGCATTAGTGGGCAGCAGCTGCGCCGAGTGGAAAGGTCGCATACTAGTTCTGCTGTAGAGGAGTCAGGTGAGGACCTCACAGGGCCAAGCTTCAGAAGAAGGCTGATGGGTTTGACAAAGCGAATGCTTGGTGCAATGGACAGCCTGCCTGAAAGCTTACTGGTCGTGACTAGGGGGGTGGAAAAGTCCGCTTCCAGCTTGGCCCGTGGCTTGACGCAGAGCCTGGAACCCATCCAGCGTGGAGAGCCTGGCCAATTCCATCCAGTGACCTGTGGAGCCCAACATCATGCAGCGTCTGATGACTAAGGTCACAGCTTCCACTGCAGTCATAGCAACTTACATGGAACGTCAAACAGCTTCCATTTCACTACTAGCATCTTCCATGGAACAGAAGTGCTGCAGTGGAAGCTCAGGCAGCAGCCATGGTGGCTCTGGGCTCCTCGGTTAAAAGGGGCTTGCAGAGTGTCCCAGCTGTGAAGAGACCTGTCCTCCAACAGACGCCCCAAGGCCTGGGAATCATGGAGAAGGAACCTACTCGCCTCTCTCTGGATGGTAGCATTCCTGCTCCCTCCCCCGCAACTACACCATTGCCCTTGCAGTTGCCTGTCAGCCAAGCGGCCCAGACTACTGAGATGGTACAGTCTGAGACGAGGCCATCATGGCCCACAGCCTCTCGAGGGTGTCGCAGGAGGATATCTGACTGGCCTCTTCAGATTCTCAGCAGCCATCCACCTCACGTGCTGCTGCCACTTGGGTTGCACTTCGTAGAAGTACCAGAGTAGGCAAGAGCACTTATAGGATCGCCACGAAGGGTTGCAGCTCAAGACCCCATCCTGACCACCTTGGAGACTCTTTAGCATTTAAACTACCAGCACTACAGAGGGGAAAATAGCCCCCATTATTTTTCAGGATGCAAAAAGCAGCTCATGAAATATGAATATAATTCCTGGTAATCTAGTGTGAGGTATGCAGAGAGACTCAGTAGCAGAGTGGGTAAAGACTGTCCTTTTACCTCTGGAATTCAGGATAAATTCCATGTTAGACTGGTGGGATGACAGTCTACCTCTCCCTATTGACTGTAAAGTTGCACATAAAATGGATTTTGGGAATCGGAACACAACAGAAGCTGAGCACTTGAATTGCTATTTCATTCGGAGGCTACAAGGACAGGTAGGGTCTGATTTTCTTCCCAGCCACTACACGGTCGGAACTTTGGCAGGGCAGGACTTCCGACCAATCTTTGCCTGGCCCCTTGACTCCAGCTGATTTCCTGGGATTAGGGCAATTTGGATCTCTTGGGTAGGCTCCTGGAGAGCATTGAGTATCCCAGTCGAGGATGTGGGGCAAATCACTGCTGTAGACATGGCC
Organism: Squalus acanthias; assembly: GCA_030390025.1. NCBI lineage: Eukaryota > Metazoa > Chordata > Chondrichthyes > Squaliformes > Squalidae > Squalus > Squalus acanthias. Next base: position 127,878,658 of record CM059427.1, read on the forward strand.
AACAACCTCTGGGAAAGCGGAGATTATTTGCCTGGTGTTCCTACCGTTCATTATTGCTATGGCACAAATTACAGGAAATACATCAGCGAACAGTCCCCGCCGCTTATAGCGGGCACATTGATGTTAATGCAATTTACCCGCTATAGGCGGTGGACAGTCTAACACGTAGCGGGAAGGCAGGAGACAGCCGTGCGACTAACTACACCTGCCTGTGACAGCTGGGTAAATAGTGAGACAATTCTGGATGTGTAATTCCACATCATAATTCCATGTTCTTCCCTTTCTCTTAACAAGAGATAGAGTAGATAGGGAGAAACTATTTTTGCTAGCAAAAGGGTCGGTAACCAAAGGACACAGATTTAAGACAATTGCCAAAAAATCCAGCGGGGTGGAGGGGAGAGGGCCGGGGTGGGGGGTGAAGAGGAAGAGAATTATTTTTTTTTTTACACAGATGCTGGAATTTTTACCGTGGAGTCGGGTCGAGTGCGTGCGGACCGTATAGTGGGTCGGGAACGCGATGTTCTGCTCAGCGCGTTCTTCAGGGTGACTTTAACTTAATGGCTCCACTTAAATCAGTCATGCACATTTCCCGGTCCAATTAAATGGAGCGGGTCTGATGACGTCATCGAGACGCGTTTCCAGAGCTGATATTTAAAGCAGCGTTGCACTCAACTCATTTGAAGGCTGCTAGAGGAGGGTGGAAGCTGAAATCCAAAGGGCTGAGTACTCTTCTAAACTAGCAATGATGGACATTCAAAGGCAGAGGGCTGCACCACGGTTTCCTGACGCATCCCTGCATCCCCTGGTGGAGGCAGTCAGAGCACGCAGTGGGGGTCCTGTTCTCTGCTGATAGGCGAAGGAGACCTCTCAAAGACACTAAAAGAGCCTGGCTAGATATAGCTGAGGAGATCAACAGCAGGGATATGGTGAGGAAGACCTGGATCCAAAGCAGGAAATGATTCAATGATCTCATGAGGTCAGGGAAAGTGAGTGTAATGCCACAATCACCTTCATCCTGATGTGCCTGTCACCACATCCCCATCACTCTGCCTTCCCAAGCCTACTCCTGCACATCATTCCTCACACCAACATACCTTGCATGTCCACTCATCCCTCTCTCTCTATGTACATACTCACATCCCCATCTGACTAACCACCGCTCACACTCACCCTCATCCTAATGCAATCATAGCAAGTAACACCACAGAAGGAGGCCATTTGGCATTGTCACCCCACTCCCTCATAGTCACCCTCTACAGATGTAACCCATCCATTCCTTACACTCATTCCATCACTCTCACTCAAACTTCTCTTCTTTCCCTCCTTGCAGGATAAAAGAGCCCAGTACACGCGGAGGAGAAAGGGAACCAGAGGTGGCCCTCCAGTCTTCACCCAACTAATACCAGCAGCGGAGGGAGCCCTGAAGATCTCGGGAGTTGGAGAGATGCTGGCGGTGGGAGATGGAGAGAGGGGGACATCCCAGCAACCTGGTGACAGAATCACATCTCAGACAGCCACATGGCATGCACTCATATGGTGACTGATGTCAGCAGCCAGTGAAATGCCATCATGTGCATAATGGTAATGTTACACATTTTTATTATAACATTCATCTCTTTACCCTCCCACAGGGCCATCAACTGCCCCCCCTCCACGGTCAAGCCGGAGGAGGAAGACGACTTCTCAGAGCAACCTCCAGCCTCTGAGATTGCAGCGTCAGCAGACCCAAGCTGTGAGATAGAGTAGTGTTGTCACCTGGTGTCTCACAATTCACAAGTGAGCAAGAGCAGATGGTGGTGACAGGGACAGCAGTGAAGACTCCTCACCGGAGGGCGCAGGACACTCCCAGCTCTGCTGAGCCGCATGCAGACGCTGAGCCTCGGGGGCCATCGAGAAAGAGGGCGATCCTGGAGGGGCAGCAACAATTGCAGGAGGCTCTGGCATCTTTTGCAGCCGCGATGTTTGCAAATGTTCAGAGAATGGAGGAGTCCATCTCCAACATGAGCACCACCATCTGGCAGGCGATGGCAACGATGTGCTGTTCCATGGAAAGGATGGCCACCTGCATGGAGCAGCTAATGCGCCACTCACAGGAGCATATGCTAGCTGTGGACAACAGATGGCAGGTGCTCACAGACCTCCTCTCTAGGAGGGATATAATTGTAGATTGGACCTTCATCGCCCCACTGCTATGCAGCAAGGTGCTCTCCAGCGCCTTGCTAGCAGGGAAGTGCGGGTGGCCCAGGAGAGGGATGATGGAGAGAGGGGACATGGAAGTGGGGGCTCTTCTCAAAGCGCCCCCACTTTTTCCCCAATGCCTCCCCCTCAGTCAGAGCCACAGATGCTTCCTCGGATCCCAATGGCCGAGTCTGCCCCTGCACAGTTGCAGGAGGAGCAGACTTTGGCGGGGCCATCACAGGCTCCAAAACATAGAGGATGTCCGCCAATAGTGTCTAACGAGTCGCAGCAGGGAAGTGAGCAGCCTGCAACTACCTCTGCTGAAGCACTCGGAAAAGAAAAATGACACAAAAGTAGATGCACATGGGTATGCACAGGGGTGTATGAAAAAATGTTCGTGTTAAGTTACAGTTATTTTGATGACACACATAGATGTTTTTCTTTGCACCACTTTCCGGTCTTGTCCATTTTTGCCTCAAACTTTGGAAATGGCTTTGTCACTTGGAGTGAATGGCGAGACATTACTTAACCTTGAGCACTGGGGCTTTGGGTGAGAGCAATGGCTTGATCATTGTAGGGATGCTTTATGGATGTTTGGGGGGTGGGGTGGGATGGTTGGGGGGTGGGGTGGGAACTTAGTACAGCATGTGGCTGCAATGGAGCAAGTTAAGTAAATCTGGTCACTATAACGCTTCTTGGTCTCAGTACTTGGCGTCCTGAAGGGTGTCATGAGCCAAGTCTTCAGTGGATAGCCCTTGCCTCCAAGCAGCCAGCCAGTAAGTCTGTTTGGAGGTGCGAAGAGCTGAGGGAGGGTAGACTGGCGCAGCACGAAAGAGTCATGACAGCTGCCAGGGAATCTGCTGCACACATGCATGATGATCTTTTTATGGTTGCAGGCAAGCTGAACAATGAGTGAGTGGAAGCCCTTGCGGTTCACAAACACTCCTGGGTGATGATGGGTTGCCTTGATGGCCACATGTATGCAGTCGATGACACCCTGCACCTGTGGGAAGTCAGCCAGAGACAGCAAAGCCGAGCTCCCGCTCAGTAACACTGGCTTCATCAGTGGCAAAGTTGATATAATTGGCTGACTTGTCAAACATGTCATCAGGTGACCTGGGTGATGCATCTGTGATCAGCTGACTGTGAGATCCCACAAATGTCTGCTGCAGATCCCTGGAAGGAGCCTGAGGTGAAGAAGTTGAGTGTGGTGGTGAATTTGACGGCCACTGGTAAGGCCTGTCCACCAGGACCTCTGGGCAGCAGGTCTTGTTCCAGCAAGCTACAAATGTCTGCGATGACCTGGCGTGATAGCCTGAGCCTGGTGCTCAGTCATGTTGAGGAAACTCATCCTCTGCCTGTATACCCTGTGTTGGAGGTATCGCCTCCGGCGCGCTGTAGCCCTGCGCTGACCCTGTCTCTCCGGTGCAGCATCAGGCTGTTGAGGAGAAGGCTGCTGTTGTGGTTCCTGCTGCTGCTGGTGTGGTTGGTGTTGTTTGTGGTGGGGCTCATCTTAGTCTGAGGACCAAGGTGAGACAGTATAAGCAGCACCCATGCTGATGTAGTAGATGGCAGGTAAAGTGGAGATCAGAGGGCAAATCCTTCAATGTTGTGATAGTGAGTAGCAATGTGGTGAGAGTGGCTTCCGAGATTTCAGAAATGACCTGCAAACTGCTGACAGCCAAATCTGTGCACAAAATGGAGTGAGCAAGAGCCTTTCCATGAGGCAAGTAATGAGGTGTAATGTTGCAGTATTTATGTGCTTTTCCCAGCTGTCAATGAATGAACTCACCAATGGCCACTGAGCTTCCGCCTCCCCTTCACAGGCGAGGCACCCGACCTCCATGAATCTCGTGCTCCTGCAGTAAAAGTCACCAGCTGGCGTTAAAATCCCTCTTAAGGGCCTCTCAACAAGCATTTAATAATTTCAATGAGGTTGTCCGCCTCTGCTGATCGGGTCTGTGTCGTGCCTTCAAAGCCGCCCGAGTTAAATGCGCGAGGAGGCGGGATGACGGCGGGTTCCCGACACACTCGCTTTTTCTGGGACTTTTACTGCCGATCCGCACGCTCGGCAACGGGAAAATTCTGGCCAGAGAGTTATGATCTGGAATGCAGTACCTGAAAGGCTGGTGGAAGCAGGTTCAATAGTAACTTTCAAAAGGGCAGTGGATGTATACTTAAAAAGGAAAAGTTTGCAGGACTACGGGGAAAGAGAAGTGAGTGGGACTAATAGGATAGCTTTTTCAAAGAGCCGGCACAGGCACAATAGGCTGAATGGCCTCTTTCTGTGCTGTATGATAATAAGAGCCAAAGTTCCAGCCAGTCATTTGCTCAGGGGCCACTCTCGGTAGTACTGGGATGCAGATCAACGTCTGCAATTTCCCCACTTCTGACATCAACTGTGGGAACTGTAGGACCAAGAGTACCATTAAAGTTCTGTGTTAATGGAGCTACTTCACCACATGGAAACGACCCTTTTATCCAAGCGAGTGGGAGAGGACCGAATTGGCAGAGCAAGAAAGGGAAGCGACATGACAAAGTCTGCCCGAAATAGCTGGCGCGCTTAACGTGTTAGAAGTGACGCCTTTGTAATTGATTTCAATGGAAATGACAAATGGTTAGCGCCATTTGCCTGATATAGGCGGCTGCCTGTAATAAGTGTGGACCATGTAAATGATGGGGACTGTACTGGACACCTGCTGTCACTTCGGGAAGAGTTACAAGTTTTGGTTCTGCCTTAGTCACTCACTCAGATACAGTGGTGCTGGTCACTTGAAGTACCATTTGTTCAGGGGTGTGCCCACACTGCCCAGTATCTAATTATATGATAGTATAACCCAGGGGTGTAACAATAGTACCCCCTTGTGATTGGAACTAGATACTGTGGGCTGGATTTTCACTTAACCCGTGGAGGTGGGTTTGGAGGCTGTGTGGGGGGTTAAAATTGCGAAAACTGGTGGGCGGGCACAAGCCCGCCTCCATCCCGCCTCCACGCAATTTAAATTAAATCGTGTCTGCTGGTCCTGACTCCGTCCCGCCTCTAAGAGGCGGGATAGGCTGTTAAGGCCCTTAACAAGCACTAAATTGCCTCTATAATGCCATTTTGAAAGGCCTTTGTGATTTTAACCCTTTTTCTACGTGAAGCACGCCTGTTGTGAACCACGAATGTGAAACCTGGCGGGAGCACGGATGGATATATGGAGGAGACATATCTGGGAGCAGACTTGGGACTGCTGCTGCTCATTTTGCAGGTCCTCTCACAGCAAAGGCCAGGCAGTCTTTGCAGACCTTCAATGCAGCAGCAATGATGAAATCATCAGAGGCGACTTTCAGACTGAAAACTCTAATTGGTTCATGGGTTCCCACATGCTGGAACTCAATTGCCCAATTAGGTGAAAATCGCATCAATCTCCCACATCCAATTGCAGTCGGTTGGATAACACGAAAAGTGGATGACACGACCCCAACCCGCCCCAGTATCAAAATCCAGCCCTGTGTCTTTGACACGTGCTCTCATGTGAACCTCCCTATTCTTTCTGGATGCGGACTGAAAGATTTTAGTGAGATGAGGCCGGACACGAATCGTTAAGCTGCTTTATTTTACAGCCAGCAAGCCAACATACAGAGTAATCAAATCTCATCTTAATCCAACTAACTACAGAACCCTTCTCAAGAACAAGAAAAATAATACAATATGGCACACTATATTTATTATCTGACGCCCTTAATTTTCCCGGTCAGCCTTCTGATTCTGACTGGTTCTGGGTTTGAGATGTGCAAGTTTCCTTTTGCTAACCACAGCTTCTTCCCCAGACCTCGGAGTGCAGGTTGGAGGGAGCGGCCAGACAAGCCAGTTATGGAACATCGTGGCTGACTGTTGATTTCAAAACGGATGCAAATGAGAGGCAATTTTCTCACCCAAGACCCATTGGCTGGAATTTTAACCTGGGAGCAGGGGGGGGCGGGGGGTGTGAGGGGGTAGAGCGTGCATGTGACATCACAGAGAGGTTCACCGCCCGGAAGTCAGCCTGATTGACAGGCTGGCTTTCAGTCGGGCGGGGGACACTGGACAAGAGGCTGCAACCCCAGGTAGGTGTGAGCCCTGACCCAGAGCGGGGAGTGTCCGATACCCAACCCTGGTGGTGGGGTGTCCAATCCCAGGGGGGGTGGGATCCGATCCCTGACCCCAGGAAGGTCTGATCCCCGACCCCGGTGGGGGGGGGGTGTGTTTGTATGGGGGGAGGGGGCTGATGGTGAAGGAGCTTGGGGGGACCGAGGGGGAGCACTTCTGCTCCTCCCAGCTCACAGGGAGTGCTCCCCGAGGCTGTTATCACCTCGCTGCAGCTGTCGGGAATCCCGAGGCCCAGGAACCCCGGCGGGCCACAGTTAAACCTGCCAAGCAGATTAAATCCGAGGCTTCCAACCTCATTATCATATTTAAAGTGCCAACCCGATTCCTGGGAGCGGGTTGGCTGCTCACCAAAAGTGGGTGGGTTGGGTTTGGGTTGAGATGTTTAACACTAAGTTCCTACCCGACCCCAACCCCACCCACTTTTTTGGGTTAAAATTCCCACCATTAAACTTGCATTCTCTGGATTATTTGTCCAGGCCACTGGATTACTGGTCCAGTAACATAACCACTAAACTACTGTACGATAAATGCACATACGTTTGATTTTTTTCATTCACTTTTTGTGGGATGTGGGTGTCGCTGGCAAGGCCAGCATTTATTACCCATCCCTAATTGCCCTTGAGAAGGTGGTGGTGAGCCGCCTTCTTGAACCGCTGCAGTCCGTTTAGTGAAGGTACTCCCACAGTGCTGTTAGGGAGGGAGTTCCAGGATTTTGACCCAGCAACGATGAAGGATCGGCGATATACTTTCAAGTCAGGATGGTGTGTGACTTGGAGGGGAACTTGGAGGTGGTGGTGTTCCCATGCGCCTGCTGCCCTTGTCCTCCTAGGTGATAGAGGTCACAGGTTTGGGAAGTGCTGCCGAAGAAGCCTTGGCGAGTTGCTGCAGTGCATCTTGTAAATGGTACACAACTGCAGCCACGGTACGCCGGTGGTGGAGGACAGTGAATATTTAAGGTGGTGGATGGGGTGCCAATCAAGTGGGCTGCTTTGTCCTGGATGGTGTCGAGCTTCTTGAGTGTTGTAGGATTTGCAGGTGTCTAATGAGGGGGAGGGGATTGAAAAGAAAGCTGGCAGGTTTGTGGTAGTGATCCATTAGTCTCTTTACATAACTCAAAATGGTGGCAGGTATTACCTATTCTCCTCAGCATAAACAAGATTGCTGTATAATTTAGAACATGGTTTGGCCCACACAGAGACATTGCAAAGGCCACCACTATTGTGAGTTCAGGTTCGGCTTCAAAGGACTCAGATTTGAATCAGAAGTTTGAATTTATCTGAATTCACATCCAAAGTATACATCATGTGGAGAATAATAAACACCTAGTAGTAATTACATAGAGGATTACTGGATGACCAGCAGTGGGATTGTAAGGCAGGCATCTGATCAAACAGTTCAGAAGTAAAGGGCATTAAGGGTTACGGGGAGCGGGCAGGAATTTGGACATGAGTCTAGGTTCGGATCGGTCATGGCCCTGTGGGTAGTGGAGCGGGCCCAGGGACTGTGTAGCCTGATTCTGCTCCTATTTCATGTGTGCAATTCTGTTAGATGCAGGAGATGGTTCTGTGATAGATAGTAGATTGGCGGTTAGGATCAGATCAGCCATGATCTTATTGAATGGCGGAGCAGGCTCGAGGGGCCGATTGGCCTACTCCTGCTCCTATTTCTTATGTTCTTATGTTCTTAAACTGGGAACAAAGGTTCAAGCAACTTGTCATTCAGTTGGACCTCTATGTAACTCACTGAACACAGTCCAGTGTTATATGGAGCTGTAAATGTTTGATCTATAAGTAATAAATCCCAGGTTATGAAATTGATAGTGTCCCACGTGATGTAAGACTTCAAAGATTCCTTTAAAGGGTTCAGGTGGCATCATCAACTGCAAGAGTCATTTGAACTCCAAAGGGGATCAGAGCTTTGAAATAATTTCAGGGTAGATACTGTGATCTGCATATTTATCAAAAAAATATATATTTACAGTTTCCTATCAGGAAATTGTATAAGCATTATATAGTAGGGAGAGTTTAAAAATAGCAAGACAGAATTTAAGAACATCACATACTTTTAAAGCTTACGCATCCTCACAAACTCCTCAAACCCTACTGTAGCAGTCTGGTCCAAAGCTGATAGCCTTGTACCAAATTCTTATTCACCTGTTATTCTTTATGCTCTTTATGCGTACATGTTACTACCAAAAAATAAATTATTAAACAGAAGTGGAAGAAGTGTCAGAATTCCACCTGCCATTAAAGCAAGGATGATTTATTTGTTTTCAATGGACTTTCTTTCTCAGAGCTTCGCAGCTAGAATACCATGCTCAAATAATATTCAGCCATCTATATTTGTAACAAGAAATTATTGAATATTAAAAGTACTGAGTACGACAAGTTTTTCTCTTTTTCTGGCAGACGTTTCTTCGCATTGAGCCAAGAGGTGCCAAGTGCTTAAGAATGGAACCTTCTGTATCTGCTTCAAGCACTCCCAACTCAGGCATGGATGGTATGGATTAGATGCAAAGTATACACTTTCCCATCAAGCAATTCCAAGTGCACACAGTAAGCACCAGTTGAAGAGTGAAGTTCCCTCTACACAATCCCAACAGCTTGCCTTAAATGTAAACCCAATGGGAACACTCCTCAAGGGAACACTCCCTATTGCATTGGTGTGAAATATTCGCATTTCCCACACTGAGCATTTTAGGCCTTCTGAGATTACCAGCTTGTGCTTCCTATGAACTGGGCTGAGTGCAACAAGCTCACCTCATGTGCCTTGCTCACAGTCAGCAGAGAGAGGACACTTTCAGTTCATTAGACTGAGCTAGATTCAAACCCATGTTCCAGAGGTGACTGGATGGTGTGCTATAACTCATTGTGCCAACCAATCCTCAGATAAGGCATAAATGTACAGTATTAGCTAAATATGTTACTTAGAAATATTGCTAATTTACCAAAAAAGAGAAAAGCAGGACCATCTCAATTTGCAGTACACAGGTTCGCACCACTCAATATCACTCTCTTTGCTTTTCAGTAACCTTCTGTCACCATCATTATATGTACAATTACTGAAAACTTTAAAACAAACATTTCTTTCACACCTTGCCATTAACAACTTCTGTTGAGTTTAGTTGTCCACTCACTTCATTCAAGTCATCCTCTGGTGTTGCTGGTGTCCTGTCTGTTCTGTAGGAGGCCAAGGAGGACGTTTCTGAATCCATCGATTCTTCGTCAAATCCAAAACACGTCTCTACCACATGTCTCTGTGAGGGGAGGAGGAGAGAAAAGAAAAGTAGAGTATTCGCAAATGGCGAGGACGCCATCTCTCACCCATCCCTCAGAACAGAGACAAATGCAAAATAATTGCAAGTGGCTCTGATTCGTGTCCATGTATGATTTTTTTTCCTCCAGACAGCAGGGTTGAAACATTTATATTTCAGTTAGACTTGAATGACCTGAGAGTGGAATTGTACATACTTAGCAGGCATTTTCAACATTGTGATTCAAAGGAATGGAAACTTACAGCTCCTTCAAGGTGAGACACTGTTTTCACAGGTGAACAGTGTCTTTCAGGTGCTTTTTTTTGTTGTTACTTAAAACTACTCAACTTGTTGAGCCTCAACAAAGATACGGATGGGAGCCCATGTCTCACCTTTCTTTCATTTACAAAACAAATTCAAATTAAAGGGTATTTTGCAATAGCTGTGGGTCCAGGGTGGGGCCTCACCCACCGAGAGCTATGCTGTAATAATATTACGCCATGCGTAAGTGCATGATCTTCCTGGGCTACCCGTGCAGGACATCCTTATATGTGCTCCTGACAGATGAGATGCCACAGAAGATTTGTCCTTATAAACCTGATGTGCATATTGGGGAGATCTTATCGGTGTACAAGTCTAGAAACTTGTTGCAGTTATGGGGGAAAAAAAACATAATTGCCTATATAATTACTTGCAGCATTCCCTACCTTTTTTATTTTCTGTCAACCTACATCCTCCAATAAACCTGCTCAAATTCTGGAGAGGTAGTGAGTGGGAGAATGAAGCTTTGTATGTTTCCTGAGAGAGAATTACATTATTTCCTGAACAAGCCGGGAGAACGAGTTTTGGGAATTTAAAATGGGTACAAAAGCCTTCCTTATCACCGTGCCACCCGGTGTCACTTACCTTGATATGCTTTGCACTTCGTTTGTGTCTTCTGCGACGAAGCAGTCGTTCTCGGTCCTAAAAAAAAAGGAGATCCACAAGGCTGAAATTGGGCATGTTTGAGAAAGCCCCACTGAACTGACAGCAGCCTCCCATAAATACCGTGTCATTTAATAAAAAAGATAAACAGATAGTTTCATTACGTGGGAACACCTCCCAGTCTGAACAATCCATTTGACGTACAGTGAGTTCCATATGCAATACAATGCTCTGTTGAAAAAGAAGCACCTTTTATACAGAAAGACAATGATGTACAAGCCAATATGCACATTTGTGGCCTTTTTCAATGTTGCATGACATACTACCAAAAATATATTTCTGTCTTTAATCCATCTCTGTATTCATGGCTGCTCAGGATGCTGGCTAGCTCTGCACTGACTAAGCCTGAAGGTGCAAACCTAATTAATTTCCACAGAATTTTCAAGTCAGCTAGATTTTAAAAGATGTCAAAAATATACGTGCCTTCAAAAATCTTCCCAATTGCTCCACAGTATCGATTCCTACTTAATACAAACGGTTCTTTCTGTTTTCTTAATAACATGCAGCACCTCTGCACTTGATCGGGGCCCCGTTATACTGCAGCAAACACTGATTGGAGGCGAGGGATGCAGTACATTCAGCATTTCACTCGAAATACAAAAGATATTTTTACCATTCAGTATTTTCTTCAAAATAATGCCACCTAGAATAGTTGAGTATCATTCTATTGTTCAATGTTAAAAAGCGTGCCAAATAAAAGTATCTTTTACAAAAATGGGCCCTGCTATTCCTTATAATAGCTGTGGTTCTTCAGTAGAGCAGAACTTCCACCTATCTCATGTCTGCATCCCTTGACCCTAACTGCCTGTTTCTCAGGGTCAGGATCATTTACATAGTAAGGGTGGGTACCAAGGCTATTGATGGTGCTCCTGGGGCACCTGCCTCCGGTCCGAGGAGCCGGGGGGTGTAATTTATTGGCTGAATGTGAAAAAAAATTCCCGCTTTGAAGGTTTAGTGTTAACGTCCTCCCTGTGTCCCATTGTTCCTGATGCCTAGCATTGCTAAGGTGTAAACGACGCAAAATACATCCCAAGGTGTCAGCCCATCATTTGCGTTCATATTTGGGTGGATGTAGGATACAACCGACGTCATAGAAACATAGAAACATAGAAACTAGGAGCAGGAGTAGGCCATTCGGCCCGTCGAGCCTGCTCCACCATTCAATACGATCATGGCTGATCATCCAAATCCAGTACCCTGTCCCTGCTTTCTCACACAGAATCCCCATCGAGCCTGCACCGACACATATCCCACCCTATCCCCGTAACCCCACGTATTTAATTTTCCCTAACATATCCCATCCTATCCCGGTAACCCCACTTCTAGCAGGAAACCCCGGAAGGTGCAGAAGACCTGGACGATGTTCAGGCTTGGGCTGATAAGTGGCAGGTAACATTCGCACCACACAAGTGCCAGGCAATGACTATCTCCAACAAGCGAGAGTCTAACCACCACCCCTTGACATTCAACGGCATTACCATCGCCGAATCCCTCACCATCAACAACCTGGGGGGGTCACCATTGACCAGAAACTTAACTGGACCAGCCACATAAATACTGTGGCAACAAGAGCAGGCCAGAGGCTGGGTATTCTGTGGCGAGTGTCGCACCTCCTGACTCCCCAAAGCCTTTCCACCATATACAAGGCACAAGTAAGGAGTGTGATGGAATACTCTCCACTTGCCTGGATGAGTGCAGTTCCAACAACACTCAAGAAGCTCGACACCATCCAAGACAAAGCAGCCCGCTTGATTGGCATCCCATCCACCACCATAAACATTCACTCCCTCCATCACCGGCATATCATGGCTGCAGTGTGTACTATCTACAAGGTGCACTGCAGCAACTTGCCAAGGCTTCTTTGGCAGCACCTCCCAAACATGCAACCTCTTCCACCTAGAAGGACAAGGGCAGCAGGCGCATGGGAACGCCACCACCTCCAAGTTCCCCTCCAGGTCACACACCATCCTGGCTTAGAAGTATATCGCTGATCCTTCATCGTCAGTTGGTCAAAATCCTGGAACTTCCTACCTAACAGCACTGTGGAACCCCCGCCCCTTCCCCATAGTCGGCAATCAGTGAAACTGACGAAAACTGTGCCGTCGTGAACAATTATTTCTACTTTTCTGTCCATAAAAAGCAGGACAAATCCAATCCAGCCAGTTACCGTCCCATCAGTCTACTCTCAATCACCAGCAAAGTGATGGAAGGTGTCGTCGACAGTGCTATCAAGCAGCATTTACTCACCAATAACCTGCTCACTGATGCCCAGTTTGGGTTCCGCCAGGACCACTCGGTTCCAAACCTCATTACAGCCTTGGTCCAAACATGGACAAAAGATCTGAATTCCAGAGGTGAGGTGAGAGTGACATCAAGACAGCATTTGACTGAGTGTGGCATCAAGGAGCCCTTGTAAAACTGAAGTCAATGGGAATCGGCGGGGGGGGGGGGGGGGAACTCTCCACTGGCTGGAATCATATCTAGCACAAAGGAAGATGGTTGTGGTTCTTGGAGGTCAATCATCACAGCCCCAGGACATTGCTGCAGGAGTTCCTCAGGGCAGTGTCCTGGGCCCAACCATCTTCAGCTGCTTCATCAATGACCTTCCCTCCATCACAAGGTCAGAAGTGGGGATGTTCGCTGATGATTGCACAGTGTTCCGTGCCATTTGCAACTCCTCAGATAATGAAGCAGTCCATGCTGGCATGCAGCAAGACCTGGACGACATTCAGGCTTGGGCTGATAAGTGGCAGGTAACATTTGCGCCACAGAAGTGCCAGGCAATGACTATCTCCAACAAGCGAGCATCTAAGCACTGCCCCTTGACATTCAATGGCATTACCATCGCCGAATCCCCCAAAATCAATATCTGAGGGGTCACCATTGACCAGAAACTTAACTGGACCAGCCACATAAATACTGTGGCAACAAGTGCAGGTCAGAGGCTGGGTATTCTGTGGTGAGTGTCTCACCTCCTGACTCCCAAAAGCCTTTCCACCATCTACAAGGCACAACTCAGGAGTGTGATGGAATACTCTCCACTTGCCTGGATGAGTGCAGCTCCAACAACACTCAAGAAGCTCGACACCATCCAGGACAAAGCAGCCCACTTGATTGGCACCCCATCCACCACCTTAAACATTCACTGTCTTCACCACTGGCGTACCGTGGCTGCAGTGTGTACCATCTACAAGATGCACTGCAGCAACTCGCCAAGGCTTCTTCGGCAGCACCTCCCAAACCCGCGACCTCTACCACCTAGAAGGACCAAGGGCAGCAGGTGCATGGGAACACCACCACCTCCAAGTTCCCCTCCAAGTCACACACCATCCTGACTTGGAAGTATATCGCCGTTCCTTCATTTTCGCTGGGTCAAACTCCTGGAACTCCCTCCCTAACAGCACTGTGGGAAGTACCTTCACCACACGGACTGCAGCGGTTCAAGAAGGTGGCTCACCACCACCTTCTCAAGGGCAACTAGGGATGGGTAATAAATGCTGGCCTTGCCAGCGACGCCCACATCCCAGGAATTTTTTTTTTTTTAAAGTACTCGTGAAAGTTTCAAAGGGTTTAACGTTGGAACAGTGTTTATATTCCAACCAACAAAGACAAGGTCTTGAAATTATGTTGTGTGAAGGTAAACATATGGAGGTTTAATGCATTCAAATGAAATTCCTTGGTCTGCTGTTTTAACTGAGGCGTTTCCCACTTCAAAATAAGCAGCTTAATGTATCCATTAAAGTAATAGACCAAGAAATGTTACAGGAACATGTTAAGCATTCGCACATTATTCTTCACACAATGACATTTCAAGCACTGATACCGGAATAAAGCAGTAACATTCCCCTCGTATTCTATTAAAAGGTCATTGGGGAGTGCTCTGTACTTATGTTTACACAGCTAGTTCGTGGAAAGAAAATCCCCTCAAGATTGTTGTGTCATTGAAACTATCTGTTGTAAAGATTAATAAGTGTCCTTTGATTGCAGTTTCTTTAGAATCAACTCTTGGCATGTATTGAAAATATACCACAGCTTCTTTAGACATGTTAAATGTATCACTTGAAACAATAGTTCTGCTGCTTACAGTCCACTTAAATCCATGCAGGTAGAATACACTTTAAATTCAGGTTTGAAAAGCAAAACCTGGTAGAAATAAAATGATAATTGGCAGCGCTATGGAACATGCAGTGCAATAGAGTGGGAAGATGCAGATTCGATGCATCACTCTATTCTGTGCTCGGTCTGAACTGTGCCAAGTGGGGAGGTGCTGGCTGCGGGCCCGAGTGCCTTCCTGAGGAGACAATGGAAATTTGTACGGCAGCGTCACTGCTGAGTCACGATTGCATCATGTCTCCCGCCAGCTGGTGAAAGTGGGCACTGGTGTACGCAAGCTGCAGAGGCAGAGGTGTGGCATCTAACAACGCCAGGAAGAAAACTGAGCGTGTTTATTCTTCACCGGTGGGTAGGTGCCTTCGGCAATAAAGAAATGATAATGGGTATAATTATATCATGGATACCAGCATGACAGTGAGATTCGGAGGACTTACCCTAGTCAAGTCATCAATGATGTTCTGCTGTTCAAGAACTTGAAGCTTTAAAAATTCTACTTCTTGTTCTTCATGAGCTTGGTCAAGATCATTTAAGGAGCGTAATTTCTTCAGGGTCGGATGAGAGCCGATTTTCTCTTTCTGTAGAATGAAGGAAACATTTTTTAAAGGCATTAGTAAAAAAGGCAGTGATCCTTTGGGAAGCATTTATTACCTCGCTTATGTGAAATGGCAATCTTGTCGTGCCTGGGCTGCAATCAGAATGTAATTGCAGACTACAGAGCGCAATCCTGATTACTTGTACTCCACTCAAGCTGGATACTACTTTAAGAAACCAAATATGAAGTGCTATATGCCACTTACTATACATCCTGCACCGATTTTGTTAGTTTTGCTATATTTTATATGTCTCCAGCTCCTCCCCCCCACTGTGACTCACAATATTCCTTAGCCACTACCAATGCCACCTTAATGTACAGCTAAGAGATACATGATATGTTTACTGGGGTGATTTTCTTTCCCGTTTGTGGTCTGAAATCAGTCATAAGATGAAAAAACATAGGCTCGGATTTTGCGGTGGGTAATGATGTCAGCGCCCACCATCGTTACCCCGCTGAAACTGACTGTAACTTCAGGATTTAGCACGTGCGCAGCTAAGCGCGGAAATCCTGATGTTGCGGTCAGTCATGCACTGCTCCGACACAGGCTGCCCTGTGGAACCCCCGCCCCTTCCCCATAGTCGGCAATCAGTGAAACTGACGAAAACTTAAGCTTTTCCACGCTAATATCGCTGTTAAATACCCCATTAAATGTTGGGCCTTATTGGAATAGGTGTAACTGGGGTTTTAACAGCGTACTGACTGCTAAACAAACATTATGACTCTGAAAAACTAATTTTATATTTGTGGAGTGTCAAATTTCCCCATTATGATAAAAATTATTATATTTTAAAAAATATTTTTAAAAGGTTTTTTTTAAGTTTGTTCATGATGTTTCAGCTTCTACCTTAACCCCCATGTGTGTGTCCCAATCTTTATTTCGCTCTCTAACATTTTTAAAAAGTGCATATAATCAGTGCTTTTCATTTCCTGGTTTGCTGTCTGGGAGAATTCTTCAATGTGATTGGCTACTTAGACAGCTTGATGATGTCACTGCTGCTCTACACCAGGAATCCCCTATTGTCAGCGTTACAGTCAATTACACGTCGAGGAAGCTAAAGTTTTCTGCGATCTCTGTGGGCAGCTTTCATCGAGGTCAGCGGCACCTCGGTGGCTTGAACTGGACTGAGGCAAAGCCCGGTCTGACCAGAGTACCATACAGATTGATCATGACTTTCTCTGATCATATTTGGCAAAAGCTCAACATTTAGATTCAGCTTGTAGAAATAGTGGCCCAGAAATTAGACTTCGATGGTTGCCGCAGGGGTAAGGATCCGACGCAATCTTACCTACCGCGCCTGCCTTTATGGTTCGGGCCCACACGAACTTCTGGTCCTGGGCCTCTCCCTGGTGCCGGCGCGCAGTGTGTGTGTGTGTCCCAGAGGCGCAGTTAGTTCGATGTGACCTCTGGGATCATGTGGGCCAGTTACAGCCAATGGCAGCACACCATCTTTCATTCATAGTTTTGACAGGAAGAGCTGTCAAAACTATGAATACAACTTGCCCCCAAAAGAACAGCTAAACCTCAATTAAATTTTTTTTAAAACCCATCACATTAATAAAATAACTATAGTTAAATAAATTAACCACTTTAAACAAAAATTTTAATTTTTGAAAAAATTTTAATTCTTTTTAAAAGTTATAAAAATAAACTTACCTTTCTTTAAAGTCTCTAAAAAAGATAAACCTGTTGAAAAAAATGTAAAATAATACTTAATTAAATACTTACCTTGTTAAAAGGGGGTCTTACGCCTCCTTTTTTCATGTATAAAATCTTCCATACTTAACCTGAAAAAAAACCTAAGTGTGCTGCGTGCGCACAGCCTGTAGTGCGCACGCGGTTCACTTAGGATCCGCCCCCTTCGCAATATCGGAAGTGCCGGTTTCCCACGCATGCGCAGTGCATGCAGGAAACCGGCACTTCGGGACCGAATACGGGTGAGTACACAGTGCGTACTCTCCCGTATTCGGCCGAATTTCTGGGCCATTAACTTAAATACTCGTATATTGCTGCACACCCGACATAGACTCAAGTATGAAATTACTTTCAAGTTCAGCATGCACAAATAAAAATTTGAGATATCCCAGTTGGTACTAATTAGTTAATTTTTGCCACTTTCCGTAAATATAGTTTCATATACTACACTAAAAGTGCAATGTCAATTAACTCAGCAACAAACCATAATAGTGATGTAGCTCACACTTCACAATGTGATGAGAGATTAGAGCACTTTAGTTAAGTCACTGTTTCTTGTTTTGTGATTAATGATGTAAATTTAAAAAATGAGACATAATGGGTGAAGTGTGCAAAGCAGCGTCAACAACAGCAACTTGCATTTATATAGCGCCTTTAACATAAAGAAACACCCCAAGGAGCTTCACAAGTTAATGTATGAAATTTACGCTGCGCCAGGAAGGCAGAGTAAGATCAGGCTCCGGAGAGGATCAGGCCCCGGAGAGGATCAGGCTCCGGAGAGGATCAGGCTCCGGAGAGGATCAGGCTCCGGAGAGGATCAGGCTCCGAAGAGGACATCAGGCCATGGAGGGGATCAGGCCCCGTAGAGGATCAGGCCCCGGATAGGATCAGGCTCCGGAGAGGATCAGGCTCCGGAGGGGATCAGGATCCGGAGGGGATCAGGCCCCGAAGAGGATCAGGCCCCGGAGAGGATCAGGCCCCGGAGAGGATCAGGCCCCGGAGAGGATCAGGCCCCGAAGAGGATCAGGCTCCGGAGAGGATCAGGCCCCGGAGAGGACATCAGGCCCCGAACAGGACATCAGGCCCCGAACAGGACATCAGGCCCCGAAGAGGACATCAGGCCACGGAGGGGATCAGGCCCCGGAGAGGATCAGGCCCCGAAGAGGATCAGGCTCCGGAGAGGATCAGGCCCCGGAGAGGATCAGGCCCCGGAGAGGATCAGGCTCCGGAGAGGATCAGGCTCCCTGCCCCGCCTGGAGAGGACCAGGCTCTGGAGAGGATCAGCCTCAGTAGAAGCCGAAAAAGGTAACAATTTTCTTTCCCTGTGGGGCCAGGGGGAACAGGCGTGTGCCTCCTCCAGGACCCACAAGGAAAGATTAGGCCTCTTCTGCCCCGGACATTCCTCTTCCCGAACATGAGACCCCTGCGAGATGCTCCCACGAGCCAATCCTGTCACCTCCAGGCCACGTGATTTTCCGCTGCTTCCCACCGACTTTAGGTCCTGAATGGACAGGAAGATGGCCAGCGGGAATTAAATGAGGCCAGGTAGTTAAACTAGCCGGTGCCTCATATCTGTAGCTGCGGTTGAGGTTCTAACTCCCCTCACCACCCACCTGCCCAAGACTCGCCTGGGGTAAAAACCGCAGCCCATATTCTGGCTTTTTGAAAAGCTGGAATACATCAATTGATTTCAATACCTCTAAACAAATATAAACAGAAGGTAATGTGGATAACCTTGTAAAAGTCAGATATCATTTTACCCAAGGGAGATGGAGAAACAAAAGTATGTCATACTTGGAAATTACCATTTCTGCATTTTCTCTGTTAAGTACTTTGAGTTTATCCTCCATGCGTTGCAAAGACTGAGTCAAATCATCGTTTCTCTTAGACAGGCACTTGTTCTTCTCCAGGAGAGGTTTATATTGTTTTTCGGCTTCACGAATTCGCTTCAGCTGGAAACACAAGTTCAAAATTAATTTTGTTTGACCTTTTATCTCCTTACCGACATGTCACACGATTGTTTGGTGTCCTCGGGCATTACACAGTTCCGAATGTTCAATGGTGTCAACTAGTCATCCCCTTAGGTCCAGACAGTCAATAATAAAATGTTATAAAGATTGAGCAAATTCAGCCAATACAATGTAATCCTATTTAAAATCTATTCTTCCATGTGATGTGCCAAAATGTTAAGCGCAGCATTGGAAGTAACTGAATAATCTTTAGACTTGTACTTAAAACTAGAAGTTAACTGAACTTTGTGCTTAATTGAGGTATTATTTGTAATCTTAAGAGGCTCACTACATGGTCAAGACTTTGGAGCATGTGTGTTTTACTGTGAGAGGTGAAATGGTCAAAAGCCATCATGATGAAAGCCCACCATTGAGCCTACATGAATTTATTTTCCCTCATCAAATCTAGTGGAGCCATGTGTGAGTGAGCTTGAGAAAGCTCAGAATTGATGTAACCATGGTTTCCCCGAGAGTTATGAGTTGGTGTGGTCTATTGCACACACCTCAGGCGGTTTAGTCAGGAATTTCCCGGGGTTGATTGCCGAGACACCCAATCAATTAATCTTGGAATGGCCTATGGCCCAAGAGGGAGAAACCTTCAGGTGGTCAGAAAATTGATTTATCATAAATAATACAGAGTACAAAAGGTACATCGAAGAATCCTATTCTTTGCTGGAGAATGATTTTTCCAGTATCCTTCTTTCAAGTTCTTCCTTCAGGGACACTTGAAAATCATTACCCGCCCCCTTTTCATTGAAAACTATTAATATTTTCTCCCTCTCATGATACACCATTGTGGGATTTAATAATATATAGCATTAAAGCTCTATCAAAATGCACATTTGAAATTGAAGTCAATATTGTTAAATATATCCCATATTGTGTTCTATTAAAAGATCGCTTTTCAGATTAAAATTGGACATAAAAATGTTGACATTTTATGGTCAAAATCTCAGGGCTGCATTTTGCGGGGGGTCAGTGGGCACGATTGGTGGGGGGTCGGGTGGGAAAGTGTTTCTTTTCCCCAGCGGGTTGGGACCTCGCTGTGAACCCGCCGCCACGCGCCTTTACCAAGTGTCAGGTCTGGCAGCGCTGAGCAGACCTGGCATGCAGCGGCGGGGGAGGCAATTATAAACATTAGTGGCTTGTTTACAGCCACTTATCAATGGTTTTGTCCCAGCTTTTTGGATTTGACAGGTCGCCCACTGGTTTCCCGCTGTGCCTAGACCTCGTCAGTGAAGCTGAGGCGGGAGGTCACTTCAATGCTGTGGAACACTGACAGCACAAAATTCAAAATAAATTTGGCCATGGTCCCTTTAAGGAAACCAGCTGCTGACGCATCATCAAATGATGTCACCAGACCCACTTCCTCTAATTGGCCAGCAAACGCGCTGGGCGGGCTTAACAAGCCCAATCAGGGTAAATTCATTTCAGAGGCTGGGATGGAGACAACAGCGGGGTCGTGAACTGCCATCGACATCACCCACCACGGACCCGCTGAGGTTCGTAAAATCGCGGCATCACTTTCTTTCAATTAAAATTCCAAATGGTAAGACAATCACAACCATTGACTCCGATAAACATATAGGGGGAAAAATTCAGTATCGCCCCATTTGGGGCGCAATTATCGGCCAGGCGCAAAGATTAGCGCCTGGCGCTAATTATCGCCTCCAACTGCAAACTTGGCTTTTATCGCCCCTGGAGGTGATTGGAGCGCTAAATCAGGCGCTTCACACCTGTCCTAAGGCGCAAAGACCGAGGAGTGAGGCGCTACCTCAGAGCGCTGGCGAAGCTCATGTGATGTCAGTCAGCAATGGAACACAGACACAATGGTGCCAGCCAGTTCTTAAAGGGGAGGGTTGATCTTGCTCTCCATCCACATCCTGCTCATTGCAGCCTTGAATCTCGGCCTGGAGAGACCTGTACATCAAATCTGCTGGAAAGAACAATGGAGAGGACCAGGGAAAGGTCTCAGAGTGCAGCCCCCACAGTCTCTTCTAAATCGATACAAGGAAGGGCAAATCAAAATGAACCTGCAAAGTGCTGCTCAGTACTCAAATCTCCTTCACACAGCGTTGAATCTCACCAGAAGTCTCTCTCTCTCTCTCTCAGAATGCGTGGTGCAAAAATGTCACCAACAAAAAAAGGCAGGAAGCGTTCGCCTTTAAATAGCGCTCCCCCAGTCCCTTCCTGACCGCAAAACGCTCCCCTCAACCTGTCGTTGCTAGCGGCAGGCGGTAAGGCAGGGGACACCACTCAATATCTGGTCCGGGGTGCTACCGGGGCGTCGCGCACTCGACTGACGTCACGATCTGCCGGCGCAGGAGATCGTGGCGGTAGTGTTTAGCGCCGCCGCAAAATGTCTAGTTAATTTCGTGAGCAGCGCAAACTTCGCCGCGCACGGGCGCTAGTTGCTTTGCGCCCCATTAGCGCCCTCTTAAGGCGCTAACGGGAGGCGCAAACCAACTGAATTTTTCCCCCATAATTTCTGTCCAACAGGTTAAGCACATATGCTTCATCATTCATGGGAAGTGCCTCTCCCATTTCAAATTTCATCCCTAATCTTTGACTCAAAATCATTTTCAATGTTAAAGACAGAAACGTAACAATTAACACTACCCAAACAATCACATTTTCTGACAGGATAACCCGTTGAATGCTATAAACTAGTGTAATAGTTACTTTATACCTAATTACCAATCTCACCAAAAATAATTGACATAGGAGTTACAGTACTCACTAGAAGGAGACACACTATAAGGAGGTCGGGACCCAGGAGTGAGGTCAAGGCCCAGGAGCGAGGTCGGGACCCAGGAGCGAGGTCGGGGCCCAGGGGCAAGGACGAGGCCCAGGGGCAAGGACGAGGCCCAGGGGCAAGGACGAGCCCAGCAGCGAGGTTGAGGCCCAGGAGTGGCACAGCGTGGACCAGCAGCGGGGTCGGGAGGATCACACTGCAGCCTATGAAACCCAGGCAGAGAGGACCTGCGGGAAGGAGGGAGGAGGACAGTAGGAGTATGTTTGTGTGTGTGTGCTAGGCCGATGTAGCAGAGCTTGGTCTCCAATCGTCTTGGATCCCCTTGCCATTGGACCAAGACCTTGCTCTGTCAAGCCCGTGTGGTAGCTGGTGTGCAACGGCCACCCCACATTGAAAGAATTCACGCACAGGCATCTTCCACCCTTTAAAATGAAGTTCGGGACCTGGAACATAAGGACCCTCATGGACAACCCCAACAGCGACAGACCGGGACGCCGTACAGCTATCGTTGCCCGGGAGCTCAGACATAGACATCGCCGCCCTAAGCGAGACCCGGCGGGTAAGGGAAGGCCAGCTCAAGGAGCAAGGCGGTGGTTACACCTTCTTCTGGAAAGGCAAACCAGAAGAAGAACGCCGCCTCCATGAGGCAGGCTTTGCCATAAAAAATGAGCAAGTTGAACGTCTCAGAGACTCTCATTGTGGAATAAACGAATGCCTCATGACTCTACAGCTCACCCTAGCCCGGAACCAGTGCGCTACGGTCATCAGTGCGTACGCCCCAACACTGGAAGCCACAGACGATACCAAAGAGGAATTCTACCCCAGCCTCGAACAATCCCTGTCCTGAGTCCCAACGGGCGACAAGCTGATCCTCCTTGGCGACTTCAACGCCAGAGTTGGAAAGGACACAGACCTCTGGGGAGGTGTGATCGGCAGAGAGGGGGTAGGGAAAGCCAACTCCAACGGTACCATTCTCCTGACGAAATGCTTAGAACATGGCCTTGTCATAACCAACACCTTGTTCCGTCAGAGAGACAAGTACAAGGCTTCATGGCAACACCCTCGCTCCAAGCACTAGCACCTGCTGGACTAAGTCATCATCCGAGTGAGGGACCGCAAGGATGTCCGCATCACCCGCGCCATGACAGGAGCTGACGACTGTTGGACAGACCACCGCCTAATCCGCTCTTTCATCTCCATCAACGTAGCCCCAAAACAGCGGCGGCAACAGAAGCAATGCCACAGGAAAATCAACGCTGAAGCACTCAAAGACCCGGCTAAGAAAGCCCTATTCAGCCAGCGCCTCACAACCAACCTATCGACTCCCAGTGATTCAGAGGCACAGAGTGCCCACAGCGCCTGGTCTGCACTCAAGGCCTCCATAATCAGCACCTGTGAAGAGACGCTCGGTCACTCGACCAGGAAACACCAAGACTGGTTTAACGAGAACGACCAGGAGATCCAGGAGCTAATAAGCCACAAGCGCAAGGCATTCCTGATCTGGAAACAGCAACACAACTCGAGAGCAAGAAAGCAGCTCGACAGACGCCTGAAGGACGAGGTCCAACAAAAAACACGCGGCCTAAAGAACAGATGGTGGGTGGAGAAAGTGTAGGAGATCCAGCAGCTAGCCGACAACCACGACGTGCGTGGATTCTTTAGCGCAGTCAAGACTGCCTACGGCCCAAGCACCCAAGGTCCTACCCCACTGCGGGCCAAGAACGGAGAGGTACTCATCAAGGACAGAGAGGCAGTTAGTGCCCACTGGAAGGAGCACTTCGAAGATCTCCTTAACAGAGACTCTGGGGGAAAAATTCGGTATCGCCCCATTTGGGGCGCAATTATTGGCTGGGCGCTAATTATCGCCTCCGACTGCAAACTTGACTTTTATCGCCCCAGGAGGTGATTGGAGCGCTAAATCAGGCGCTACACATCTGTCTTAAGGCGCAAAGGCCAAGGAGCGAGGCACTACCCTCAGAGCGCAGGCGAAGCTCATGTGATGTCAGTCAGCAACAGAACACAGACAGAATGGCGCCGGCCAGTTCTTAAAGGGGAGGGTTGATCTTGCTCTCCATCCACATCCTGCTAATTGCAGCCTTGAATCTCGGCCTGGAGAGACCTGTACATCAAATCTGCTGGAAAGAACAATGGAGAGGCCCAGGGAAAGAGCTCAGAGTGCAGCCCCCACAGTCTCTTCTAAATCGATACAAGGGCAAATCAAAATGAACCTGCAAAGCGCTGCTCAGTACCCAAAACTCCTTCACACAGCATTGAATCTCTCCAGAAGTCTCTCTCTCTCTCAGAATGCGTGGTTCAAAAATGTCACCAACAAAAAAAGGCAGGAAGCGGTCGCCTTTAAATAGCGCTCCCCCAGTCCCTTCCTGACTGCAAAACGCTCCCCTCAAACTGTCGTTGCTAGCAGCAGGCAGTAAAGCAGGGGGCGCCACTCAATATACGCTCCAGGGCGCTACCGGGGCATTGCGCACTCGACTGACGTCACGATCTGCCAGCGCAGGAGATCGTGGCGGTAGTGTTTAGCGCCACCGCAAAATGTCCAGTTAATTTCATGAGCGGCGCAAACATCGCCGCGCCCGGGCGCTAGTTGCTTTGCGCCCCATTAGCGCCCTCTTAAGGCGCTAACGGGAGGTGCAACCAACTGAATCTTTCCCCCTCCGTCTTCGACGCGAGTGTCCTTAACTCCATCCCGCAGCAAGGTGACAAGTCCGACTGCGGTAATTACAGAGGAGTCTCCCTGCTGTTTGCCACAGGGAAAGTCATCGCGAGAATCCTCCTCAATCGCCTTCTCCCAGTGGCTGAAGAGCTCCTCCCAGAGTCGCAATGCGGATTCCGCCCACTAAGGGGCACAATGGACATGATCTTCACCGCACATCAACTATAAGAGAAATGCAGGGAACAGTACCAACCGCTGTATATGACCTTCTCTGACCTCACAAAGGCCTTCGACACCGTCAACCATGAGGGATTATGGAGTGCCCTCCTCAAATTCGGCTGACCTCAAAAGGTTGTCACCATCCTCCACCTGCTTCACGACGACATGCAAGCTGTGATCCTGACCAACGGTTCCACCACAGACTCAATTCACATACAGACCAGGGTCAAGCAAGGCTGTGTCATCGCACCAACGCTCTTCTCGATCTTCCTGGCTGCAATGCTCCATCTCACCCTCGGTAAGCTCCCCGCTGGAGTGGAGCTAATCTACAGAACAAACGGGAAACTGTTCAACCTCCGTCGCCTCCAGTCCAGATCCAAGGTCGTCCCATCCTCTGTCATCGAATTACAGTATGCAGACGACGCTTGCATCTGCACACACTCTGAGGCCGAACTCCAAACCATCGTCAACACTTTCACCGAAGCGTACGAGAGCATGGGCTTTACAGTAAACATCTGTAAGACAAAGGTGCTCTACCAACCTGCCCCCGCCACACAGTACTGCCCCCCGATTATCAAAATCCATGACGAGGCCTTGGACAACGTGGACCACTTTCCATACCTCGGGAGCCTACTGTCAACAAGGGCAGACATCGATGACGAAGTCCAACACCGCCTTCAGTGTGCCAGTGCAGCCTTCGGTCGCCTGAGGAAGAGAGTGTTTGAAGACCAGGACCTCAAACCCAGCACCAAGCTCATGGTCAACAGAGCAGTTGTGATACCCGCCCTCCTGTATGCTTCAGAGACATGGACCATGTACAGCAGGCACCTCAAAGCACTGGAGAGGTACCACCAACGCTGCCTCCGCAAGATCCTGCAAATCCATTGGCAGGATAGGCGCACAAACGTCAGTGTTCTTGCTCAGGCCAACATCCCCAGCATCGAAGCTTTGACCACGCTCGAACAGCTCCGATGGACAGGCCACATCGTCGCATGCCTGATACGAGACTCCCAAAACAAACGCTCTACTCGGAGCTTTGACACGGCAAGAGAGCCCCAGGTGGACAGAGGAAAACGCTTCAAGGTCACCCTCAAAGCCTCCTTTAAAAAATGCAACATCCCCACCGACACCTGGGAATCCCTGGCCCAAGACCGCACAAAGTGGAGGAGAAGCATCCGGGAATGCGCTGAACACCTCGAGTCTCTTCGCCGGGAGCAAGTGGAAGCCAAGCACAAACAGCGGAAGGAGCGCACGTCAACCCAAGCACCCCACCCACCCGCCCCTTCAACCACCGTCTGCCCCACCTGTGACAGAGACTGTAGGTCCCGCATTGGACTCATCGGTCACCTGAGAACTCATTTTTAATGTGGAAGCAAGTCATCCTCGGTTCCAAGGGACTGCCTAAGAAGAAGAAGAAGAGATAACCTTGCAAGCAATTACTTAAAGGGAAAGGAAAGTCCAGGGAATACTGAAATGTATAATCCTATAGAGTAGTTTTCTAAGAAAAATGACATTTTATAAAAATTATAATTTCTAGTGAGGTAAATTTCCTCTTTTATATAAAGGAGTAATACTTTGAGCAAGAAGTACTCCATATAGAATTTTTCCTCCATTAATGAGCCATTTGGAAAAATTTCATGATGTGTTCAATGGTGTGGGTTTACCTTGGGTTCAGTCCATATTCTGGGAACCAGAGAAGCCATTTATTCTCTTGAGTAGCTGAGCTATTCAGACCAGGAAGGTCCCGGGTTCAATTGCCTGCTTCTACTGAGTTAGCTAATCTCTGGCAGGCTGGTAAGGGCAGTACAATTGGTCTCAGCGCCCACTGAATTAGGGAGGGCGGTGACATTAACCAGGATTCTCCCTCCTAATTGCCATCCATTGTCTACAATGTCTGCTACAGGATCAAGCTGGGCTGGGGTGCTCCTCACGGAGGAATAGCTCGCTGAAGCTCAGGGCTGAATTTGCCTCTGGGGAAGTTTTGCTGCTGGAGGAGGGTCGGGTGCGACTTCTGCCCAAAATCGCCAAAATTATAATATATGTTGCTGAGCTTTAGACTTAATCACCTACCAATTCGTTCCTTTCATCTACCAGCAATGTGTTTCTATCTTCTAGTTTCCGAATTGTTGAGTTAAGGTCTGCAATCTTGCGTTGGTTTCTCCGCAGGTCCTGTGTGAAAGAAGGTTAAATGATAACATTGTGCAATGCGAATGAACAGTGACTGCCGCTGAGGGAGTGCTGATAAACACAACAACTGCTCACTGATGGCTGTTAGCTGTTTGTTCAGTTCATCTGAATCAAGAACGGCAACTAAACACGGAAAACACAATTCATCTTTTCTTGCTCTCCTATTTTCTCCACAATATTTATAGTTAAGAAAATAATGCATTTAATTTCTAATTGATATGTTCTAAACATGGACAAGCTCAGTCTATGGGGTCTCTATATTAATCTGAAAAGAAAACGTTTTATTTTCTATCTTTGCCAAGGAGGGAAAGGTCAAGAAGTCACTTAATGGAGTTATTCCTGAAGTGCAAACATTAAACTCTGGTAGAGCAAAGATTGATTTTCTTTGGATAGGATTTAATAAATTTTCTCAATGTAAAGTTGAGGGACCTATAAAAATGTCAGTATGCGGCAACAGGTAGTTAACATAACACCAGGGACTAATGCTGCATCTTCATATATTGCAGAAGTCTATTGACTAGTTCCTGTATTAAATCTTTCACTTGACTTGACATTCATTCCATCAGGGCCAAAGAAATAATAAATATTTGAAAGCATATCTTTTAGAAAAAAAGACATATTTGGGAAAATGAAAAGCCATTTATAATGCACATTTGATGCACATTCAATTCTGATGGAAGAACGGACTTGCATGTATATGGTACCTGTCACATCCTCAGGATGTCCCAAAGCACTTTACAACCGATGGGTTATTCTCAAAGTGACATCAGTAGGGCCAGCCAGCCAGACTGCAATGGTCTTTTCCATGTCTCTACACCCCTATGTTATGCATACAAATGTGATAGGCAGCTTGTGCACAACAAACAGCACATTAATAAAAGACCTCATAATCCATTTTTGGTGATGTTGGTTGAGGGAAGATTGTTGGTTGAGGGAAGATTGTTGGTCAGGGCACCGGAAGAACTCCTTGCTCTTCTTTGAATAGTGCCATGGGAAATTTACGTCTATCCAATTAGGCAAACAGGGCTGCAGTTTAACATCTTATCCAAAAGTCAGCACATCTGACAATGTAGTACTCCCTCCATACTGCACTGGACTGTCAGCCTAGATTAAGTGATCAGGACTGTAGTGGGGTTTAATCCCACAACCTATGGGCTGGATTTTGATACTGGGGTTGGGTTGGTGTCGTGAATCCCACATTCTGGCTTGTGAACCCGCCTCCATCGAGATGTGGCCAACCCACTGTATTTTCCCTTGATTGACCTTGTTGAGCCCGCCCAGTGGGCTCAGCAGGCCAATTAAGGGCCACCCGGCAACAGGTGACATCACAGACTGACATTTCATCCGTCAAGAGCTTTTGACAGATGAAATATCAGCGTTTGACAGCTCTGTGAAGCTGTCAAACACTGACAATATGATTTCTAACTTGAGTCCTTCCTCTCAGGTTGAGTTAGAAATCATTCCAGCACAGAAAACAGAAGGCTGCAGTTCTTGACAGAACCACGGCTTTCCTGCTTTCTGTGCCGGTGAGATTTTTAACTCCCGAGAACTGAAGGGCTGACACCTGCAGGAGGAAGTTAAGGTAAGTAAAACTTTTTCCAACACTTAGCACTTACCTTACACACTTAGCTCTGCATACATGCACCCATCACTCACCTGCCCACCGGACATATCGACCACTCCAACCCCTGCAGACCCACGGCCCGCCCCGATAACTTGGCGTGGTTGCCACCTGTCGGGAAGCCCACACTTTTCTTTTTAAAATAGGGATTATGCAAAAAACTGCCTGTTAACTACCTGTTAACAGGCAGTTAATTGTCACTAATCCCTTCCCGCCTCGGGGAGTCGGGTCTCAGAACAGGTCGGGTACCCGCCACCAGAGAAACTGGCATGGAGGCGGGTTGGAGGCGGGACCCCCGAATCTGCAACTTTAACCGCCCCCCCCCCCGCCTCCAAACCCGACTCCACGGGTCATTGAAAATCCAGCCCTATGACTCGGGGATAACAGTACTACCAACTGAGTCAAACTGACACTTGGCCTAATGGAAGCTTATATAAAATAAATTATTTTGCGATCGCCTATGCTCCATGCCCACTATGTTCTACAAATACAGAGTTGGCTTCTCCCTATTCCACAATTTGAGAATATAATCTAGACTGACACTCTAGTGAAGTACTGAGGGAGTGCTGCATTGATGAGAGTAGAGTCCTTTGAGTGGGATGCTAAACCAATGCCCTGCCTTCCATGTCAGGTGGACGTTAAAGATTTCCTTCTGCTGATCGAAGAAGAGAAGGGAATTCTCGCAGTATCCGGCCAACATTCTCACCTCACCCAAGGGTACCAAAAACAGATTAATTGGTCATTCAGCTCATTACGGTTTGTGGAATCTTGTTGAGTGCAAAATATCTGTTGCATGTGGGCATAAGTGACTGCACTTCAAAGCCTTTCATTGTACACAAAACATTTTAAGAAGGCGTTATATAATTGCAAGTTTTTCTTTCTTGAATCAATAGTTATCTTACTCAAAACCTTTAAGCGTATGTGCTGCTTACCGGACTGCCTGGATGATCGGTGCTATCCCGTGCACTGCCCGGGATCTCCCGTTTAGGGCTGCTCACACCCATGTTGCATTCTGCTTCCTTCACCAGGAAGAGTTGCTCATCCAGAGCCTCCTTCTGGAGTTGAAGCTTCTGTGAGTAACCTGTTTGCACCTCGAGCTCCTTCTCCAGGGAAAAGATAGTTCGATCTTTAGCTTTAATCTCATCCATCTTGAAACACAAATCAAACAGGTATTGAACACCAGTGTAAGTCAGGAGTCTCCCTCTGACCTTCTCTCTAGTGCCGGTCATAATTCTGTATTGTAATTTACCTTAGCAAGTAAATACAACATAAATTGTTTCTCGAATGAGCTGTGCGCTGCTGCCCAACTTACAGTTGCTTCAGCAGCAGAGATATTTTTTATTTCAAGTTCAATGTCATTGTACAGTTTTGTCATACAGTACTTACAAGAGAATCCATCGGCACATTTGGGTTGTCGATATAGCTGGGGACAATGCATTGCTTGGCACTCAGAATAATTTGTCCACAGTCGCTAGGGTTTGCCTGGGAGGCTAGCCTATCAAGGGCCCTGTAAGTTGGATCATTGCCTTTGTGGGTCAATAGGATGGGTCTTTTGTTAGCGTGCCTCCCCATTCTGATCTTCTTGAGGTCGGGTCTGTATATGTGTGGGAGTTGTCTGGGTCTTGGGGATTTCCAGGAAAAGGTCTGATACCTGTTGACTTTCAGACAGAGTGTGTACAATATTCATTCTGACTGGCATATGGAGGGATGCACTCTGCTATAAGTAGGGGAATGCATATTTTCATGCATGGGTAGGCCCTCCAAGCAATGGTTGAATATGGAGACTTGTCCAGAATATACCCTCAAGCCAAAGTCATTCCAACAGTCACCCCTGAGGAGAGGTGGAGGTTGTGAATTATCTGTGGAGTGTGCTATGCTGAGCACATTTCTTATTGAAAATATATTGTATTCCATAAACCAGCTACTCCACTGAAGAATAAATTGGGTAGCAGCAAGTTCAGCTGGGTCTCGGACACAGTTCTTCCATTTGAATCAAGGCTAAACTAATGAGATGAAACTCTCCACTTTCTCTACTATGAGTCCTAAGCAGAATGAGTTTGGGGCAGTTCAAGGAGATGTCAATTAACAGCAAAAACTGTCTGTCATTTGGCAACCAGAAGCCATATGAATGACTGACGTCAGAAATGGAAATGCCGCACTGGTTCAGCGGGGGTTGCTTCTCTGGTGTTGGGGCAAGAGACGTTATTGGCACAGACGGGAGGAAGCTTCATGCTGCACCTGATCAGTTCTATAACTGATCAGGGAGTGATTAATGCTGCCTCTGGGTGAAAAGAGTGGAACATTTTACATAATCCAACACTCGCATCTCTCGCCTTTTTTGCGCTCTAAAGCCCAAAATACCAGTAAATGTTCCACCTGTTTATTCGAGTTTGCCCTCCTCCCATTGAAGGCGCTATTCTGGTGGAATGTCACATGTTCAGTTCTCTGGTACCTTGCCCAAGTCATTCTTCATGGGTTAGCCCAAACAGCAACTCTGCATGCTGTCAGACTGTGTGGGGCATCACAGCTGCGCCTATGCCTGTCCTACCCAATGCCCAGACATATGG
The DNA here is from genome assembly GCA_030390025.1 of Squalus acanthias. Classification (NCBI taxonomy): domain Eukaryota; kingdom Metazoa; phylum Chordata; class Chondrichthyes; order Squaliformes; family Squalidae; genus Squalus; species Squalus acanthias. The sequence goes on from CM059427.1 coordinate 127,909,635, forward strand.
AATTTCCAGCTGGAATCAGAGTCTCGTGATCAGGAACACTGGCTGATTTTCTGTTTTTTCCCCTGGCGTAAGGACACCAAAGCAAATTGTAATGCCTCCCACACTCAACACAGATGAGAGGGATTGAACCTGGAGTCTTCCAGGTCGATAAGGCTCAGGATCACATCAGGTGATACATTTACCCATCAAGCACAACTTAGCTATGTCCATATTTAGATGTTCCAATTGGATTAATTTCTAATGAGTCATTTCTTTTCTTTGTTATAAAACTTTTAGACCTGGTTTGTAAAGTAGGAGTTGTGCTGATAAAGTTGTGCCTATATGGTGATCCCTACGACTGACTATTCCTGAAATTAATGCAGTACATTGAACGGGTTAACACCAGTGTAAAATAAATGCACACGGGAGTGTAGTACGAGTGTACTATGCACTCTTACTTGAACATCATCAATCGGCATTCCTGCCCTTATAAACCTAGGTCACTATCGGGCAATTTGCCAATCTTTAAGGAAAAGAAAGGAATGAAAAGAATAAAAAAAAACAATGTCCCAGATCTGGTCCCTTGACCATTGTGAGATAGTGGAGGAGAGAAGGATAACAGAAAAAAAATAAAAGCACGCTGCATCATCATCCATCACTTTCTTTGGAGACTAAAAGCAACACAAAATCAATAATGCTAAAGATGAGGTTAGCCATAGCAGATTCAGGCAACAGCCACTTCTCTATGTATTATCTATCATATGTATAAAAAGCACAGAAAAGCAGGACCTGCTCGAATGTCCCGAAAGTCATACAGACGCCAAGTCAATTTTTTAAATCAATTCCTGAGGGAGGTAAGTCGCCCTTTGTGTGCCTCCCCACTCCCAGTAAATGCAACTGTGTCTCTTGACATGTTTTGGGAAAAATACATCACCAACGCTCTCAAGGATTGAAAGTAGCTGTTCACTTTTCTTCTGTAGCCAATCCCTCATTAGTGACAGTGACCATATAGGAAATCCTCGCAAGTCTAGTTGGAAGATTTTTCCTTTGGGACAATCTATTTGGTCTGGAGCATAACTGACGGCACTTAAATGAAGGTCAGCAGTTCCAAAGGAATCTCACATTGATCACACGCCAGCAGCGATGGTACAGATAGAGGTTTGTACTTTCTATGTTTTGAACAACGTAATTGTTAATCTAATAGTTCCTTTCATCTTTCATTGCAGTATAACATACAGTATAGAAGACTGTCAAATTTGATACTTATTCAAGAGTGAAGACCAACCAACTCCTCATTTTCATAAGTATTTGCCAAAGCAATAAACATTGATTCAACAATTCAATATCTATACATACAGTTAAAAATTTGAGAGAAACTTGCATTTGATTAGCGGAGAGTCGAGCCAGTTTTATTGCATGGTATGGAGTAGTATCCAACAGTGCCATGTAATGCTTCATCACAGTGTACAATAGTGTACCTGATGCCATTACCTGTGTGCATTCATCACAGAAGATGCAGCATGGTGGCTATTCAAATGTGGCTCTGGTGCGAGCTTATTTGATTTAATTTAATTTAATTTGGTAAATAAGTTAATTGAGGGCATTTATTTTGCGTCACTCATCTCTGCCATTACCATTTATTTGGAACACTCATCACAAGGGAGTTACCATGGTTACAGCTAGCCCTGCCTAATAAGTAGTGTTTAAAGGGAAGTAAGGTCCCTAGTGTATTTAATATTCTTTAATTTAAAGGGAGTAAATTAAGGGTAGGACATGGCAGGGCAGCTCGGCAGCGTGCAGTGCTCCTCCTGTGCTATGTTGGAAGTCAGGGACACTTTAGGCGTCCAGGGTGAACACATGTGCAGGAAGTGTCTCCAGCTGCAGCTACTCGAAATCTGTGTTTCGGAGCTGGAGCTGGAGTCACTGTGGAGCATCCGCGAAGCTGAGATCTTCGTGGATAGTACGTTTAACAAGGTGGTCACACCGCAGGTAAAGAGTGCACAGGCAGACAGGGAATGGGTGACCACCAGACAGAGTAAAAGAACTAGGAAGGTAGTGCAGAAGTCCCCTGGGTCCATCTCCCTCTCCGACAGATTTTCTGTTTTGGATACTGATGGGGGAGAGGATTTCTCAGGGGAATGCAGCAAGAGCCAAGTCCATGGTACTACGACTGGCTCAGCTGCACAGGAGGGGAGGAAAAAGAGTGAGAGAGCAATAGTGATAGGAGATTCTATCGTAAGGGGAACAGATAGACGTTTCTGTGGCCGCAGACGTGACTCCAGGATGGTATGTTGCCTCCCTGGTGCCAGGGTCAAGGATGTCACTGAACGGCTGCAGGGCATTCTGAAGGGGGAGGGCGAACAGTCAGAGGTCGTGGTTCACATTGGTACCAACGACATGGGTAGAAAGAGGGATGAGGTCCTGCAACAAGAATTTAGGGAGCTAGGTAGCAGATTAAAAAGCAGGACCTCAAAGGTTGTAATCTCTGGATTACTCCCGGTGCCACGTGCTAGTGAGTATAGGAATAGGAGGATAGAGCAGATGAATGCGTGGCTAAAGAGTTGGTGCAGGAGGGAGGGCTTTAGTTTCCTGGATCACTGGGTCTGCTTCTGGGGTAGGTGGGAGCTGTACAAGTCAGACGGGTTGCACCTGAACCGGAACGGGACCAACATCCTTGCGAGGAGGTTTGCTAGTACTGTTGGGGGGGTTTAAACTAACTTGGCAGGGGGATGGGATACAGAGTGGAGCTATAGTAGGGGGTGATGCACAGCCAAATATAGAGGAAAAAACAAGTCAGCCTGGAAGGCAGAGCAAATATGTAACGACACAAAGGAGTATGGCAAGGCTGGATGGCATTTATTTTAATGCAAGGAGTCTTGCGAGTAAGGCAGATGAATTGAAGGTGTTGATGAACACATGGGAGTATGATATTGTTGCTATCACAGAGACATGGTTGAGGGAGGGGCAGGACTGGCAGCTCAATATTCCAGGGTATAGAATCTTCAGGCGAGACAGAGGGGGGTGTAAAAGAGGAGGGGGTGTAGCAATATTAATCAAGGAGTCAATTACTGCTGTAAGGAGGGATGATATCTTAGCAGGTTCCTCTAATGAGGCCATATGGGCAGAACTTAAAAACAAAAAAGGGGGCAAGCACTTTGCTGGGAGTGTACTATAGGCCCCCAAATAGTCAGGGGGAGATAGAGGAACAGATATGTCGGCAAATCTCAGAGAAGTGTAGAAATAATAGGGTAATAATAGTAGGGGATTTCAACTTCCCCAATATTAACTGGGATAGTCAAAGTGTGAAAGGCTTAGAGGGTGCGGAATTCTTAAGTGCATCCAGGAGAGCTTTTTGAGCCAGCATGTAGAAAGTCCTACAAGAGAGGGGACGGTACTGGACCTAATTCTAGGGAATGTAGCCGGGCAAGTGGTAGAAGTGTTAGTAGGAGAGCATTTTGGTGACAGTGACCATAATTCGGTGAGATTTAAGGTAGTCATGGAAAAGGACAAAGATGGACCGGAAATAAAGGTTCTAAATTGGGGGAAGGCCGATTTTAATATGATAAGGCAGGATCTGGCCAAAGTGGACTGGGATCAGCTACTTGTTGGAAAATCCACATCAGAGCAGTGGGAGTCTTTCAGAAAGGAAATAGAGAGAGTGCAATGGCAACATGTTCCCGTAAAGGTCAAGGGTGAGACCAACAAGCCCAGGGAACCCTGGATGTCAAGGGATATACGAGAATGGATTAGGAAAAAAAGGGAGGCTTTTGGCAGATACAAAGGACTAAAAACAGTGGAAGCCCTCGAGGAGTATAGAAAGTGCAGGGGGGTACTTAAAAAAAGAAATTAGGAGCGCGAAAGAGGGGGCATGAAATAACACTGGCGGGCAAAATAAAGGAAAATCTCAAGGTGTTTTATAAGTATATTAAGGGCAAGAGGATAACCAGGGAAAGAGTAGGGCCCATTAGGGACCAAAGTGGCAATCAGTGTGTAGAGCCAGAATATGTAGGTGGGGTTTTAAATGAATATTTTGCATCTGTGTTCACTATGGAGAAGGATGATGTAGGCATAGAAATCAGGCAGGGGGATTGTGATATGCTTGAACAAATTAGTACTGAGAGGGAGGAGGTACTAGCGGTTTTAGCAGGCTTAAAAGGGGATAAATCCCCAGGCCCAGACGAGATGTATCCCAGGCTGCTATGTGAGGCAAGGGAGGAGATTGCAGGGTCTCTGACACAAATTTTCAGAACCTCTCTGGCCACAGGGGAGGTGCCAGAGGACTGGAGAACAGCTATCGCAGTATCATTATTCAAGAAGGGTAGTAGGGATAAACCAGGGAATTACAGGCCAGTGAGCCTAACATCAGTGGTAGGGAAATTATTGGAAAAAATTCTGAGGGACAGAATTAGTCTCCACTTGGAGAGGCAAGGATTAATCAAGGATAGTCAGCATGGCTTTGTCAGGGGGAGATCATGTCTGACCAATTTGATTGAATTTTTTGAGGGGGTGACTAGTTGTGTGGATGAGGGTAGTGCAGTTGATGTGGTTTACATGGACTTCAGTAAGGCTATTGACAAAGTCCCGCATGGGAGACTGGTCAAGAAGGTAAAAGCCCATGGGATCCAGGGCAACTTGGCACATTGGATCCAAAATTGGCTTAGTGGCAGGAGGCAGAGGGTGATGGTCGAAGGTTGTTTTTGTGACTGGAAGCCTGTGTCCAGTGGTGTACCGCAGGGATTGGTGCTGGGTCCTTTTCTGTTTGTACTGTACATTAATGATTTAGATATGAATGTAGGAGGTATGATCAGTAAGTTTGCAGATGACACGAAAATTGGTGGGGTGGTAAATAGCGAGGAGGGAAGCCTCAGGCTACAGGACGATATAGACGGGTTGGTCAGATGGGCAGAACAGTGGCAAATGGAATTTAACCCTGAAAAGTGTGAGATGATGCATTTTGGGAGGACTAACAAGGCAAGGGAATACACAATGAATGGTAGGATCCTAGGAAGGACAGAGGATCAGAGGGACCTTGGTGTGCATGTACATAGATCCCTGAAGGCAGCAGGACAGGTAGATAAGGTGGTTAAAAAGGCATATGGGATACTTATATTCTATGCCTCGGCTAATGAAGGCAAGAGCAGGGAGGTTATGATGGAGCTGTACAAAACGCTAGTTAGGCCACAGCTGGAATACTGTGTGCAGTTCTAGTCGCCACACTATAGGAAGGATGTGATTGCATTGGAGAAGGTGCAGAGGAGATTCACCAGGATGTTACCTGGGCTGGAGCGCTTCAGCTATGAAGAGAGACTGGACAGGCTGGGGTTGTTTTCCTTAGAGCAGAGAAGGCTGAGGGGGGACCTGATTGAGGTGTACAAAATTATAGATAGGGTAGATAGAAAGGAACTTTTCCCCTTAGTAGAGGGGTCAATAACCAGGGGGCATCGTTTCAAGGTAAGGGGCAGGAGGTTTAGAGGGGATTTGAGCAAAAACTTTTTCACCCAGAGGGTGGTTGGAATCTGGAACTCACTGCCTGAAAGGGTGGTAGAGGCAGGAACCCTCAACATTCAAGAAGCATTTAGATGAGCACTTGAAACACCATAGCATACAAGGCTACAGACCAAGTGCTGGAAAATGGGATTAAAAGAGTCAGGGCTTGATGGCCGGCGCGGACACGATGGGCCGAAGGGCCTCTTTCTGTGCTGTATAACTCTATGGGGGAAAAATTCAGTTTGTTGCGCCTCCCGTTAGCGCCTTAAGAGGGCGTTAATGGGGCGCAAAGCGACTAGGGCCCGGGCGCGGCGATGTTTGCGCCGCTCACGAAATTAACTAGACATTTTGTGGCGGCGCTAAACAGTACCATCACGATCTCCTGCACCGGCAGAACATGACGTCAGTCGAGTGCGCAATGCCCCGGTAGCGCCCCGGAGCGTATATTGAGTGGCGCCCCCTGCCTTACCGCCTACCGCTAGCAACGACAGGTTGAGGGGAGCGTTTTGCAGTCAGGAAGGGACTGGGGGAGCGCTATTTAAAGGCGACCGCTTCCTGCCTTTTTTTGTTGGTGACATTTTTGAACCACGCATTCTGAGAGTGAGAGAGAGAGACTTCTGGAGAGATTTAATGCTGTGTGAAGGAGTTTTGGGTACTGAGCGGCACTTTGCAGGTTCATTTTGATTTGCCCTTCCTTGTATCGATTCAGAAGAGACTGTGGGGGCTGCACTCTGAGCTCTTTCCCTGGGCCTCTCCATTGTTCTTTCCAGCAGATTTGATGTACAGGTCTCTCCAGGCTGAGATTCAAGGCTGCAATGAGCAGGATTTGGATTGAAAGCAAGATCAACCCTCCCCTTGAAGAACTGGTCGGGGCCATTGTGTCTGTGTTCCATTGCTGACTGATATCACATGAGCTTCGCCAGCACTCTGAGTTAGCGCCTTGCTCCTCGGCCTTTGCGCCTTAAGACAGATGTGTAGCGCCTGATTTAGCGCTCCAATCACCTCCAGGGGCGATAAAAGTCAAGTTTGCAGTCGGAGGCGATAATTAGCGCCAGGCGCTAATCTTTGCGCCCGGCATTTAATTGCGCCCCAAACGGGGTGAGACTGAATTTTTCCCCCTATGACTATAATAAGTGCAAGTTATTTTTAATTTGCTGAGGGCTCTCAGGAAAGTAGTTCTGGGTCAGGTTGTTACTTCAGTTACTTGGAATAAATTTCCCAAATTCCTTTTGTATATTTAGTAAAAGCACCCCCCAAAATAAGGAAGAAAAAGCACAACTAAAGGGAAAGTGTTATGCTTGTTTCAGGCAGTCACCACAGATGCCTATTGAGTGCCCAAACCAATATGGCATTGCTGCACTTCCAGCGACATCGCACTGCAGAATTTAACTTCATGGCTCCCGGAAAATGTGCAAATCACAATCTAAATTCAGAAAAAGTACTAAGTAAGACTATAGATTGAGTGTACCAAAACTTCTCAGGTAATTTAAATGCTATCTACAAGTTGTGATTTCCAAAAACATACTAACTTTCTTTTAACCATGAAAAATCGTCTGACACATGCAAGATTGGCCAAGATCACAACACTCTGGGTTTTTAAAAAAGCAAACCCATTGAAATGGTAATGGAACATTGGCAAGAGTCGAAGTCATGAAATCAATAGTCCTCACCAGCCTTCGGATGTCCTTTTCAGATTCCCATTTGATTTTGGCAATGGCCTCTTGATGGGAATGGTACTCACTCCTCAAATTTCCAGCTTTTATCTTATCTGATTGAATCATGTTGTTCAGTGACTCCTCTACCTGTTTCTTGGCTGATTTCAGTTCACTTAGCTCCTGCAACAGTTTAAGGCGCTCAGAGTCAAATGCTTTCCGAGCATCGTCCCGGGCCTCATTAGACAATGCTGTTCTTACTTTGTCACTGCTGCCATCTCGCAGTGCATTCACAAGTGACTTAAGTCGCTGAATCTCGTGGTCTTTAATTTTGATCGTACGAGCCAGTTCCTGGTCATGTTGCTTTATTAACGTCTCTCTAACAGACTGCAGTTCTTTCATTTTATCCTCGTGGAGTTTGCTTTTCAAGTCTGTGACTGTTGCTGTGTGCTTGTGCTGCTCCTGTTCTCGTATACGCTTTACCTCTTGTACCTTTTCTCGTTCAAGCTTACTAACCTGAAAGCATAATAACGCAGAAAATTAGAATACCAAAACAAACAGCACACTGGAGAATACAATAGCAGATTAAATACCATACGAGGAACTGTACTAAAACTGCTCATTTTAATTGTCCAAATAATGACATTTCAATCTTTTATCAGTGAGTCAGACCAAAATTTGGCAAGAAAATTGAAAGTAATGCAAGGTCCTGCCATTTGTGAGGAACAAATGAGTCGATGAGTAACACAGTCCTCTTGCGTTTCATATGAGCATGAAATCAAAACAGAAGTGGTTCAAATGTAATTTGGATGGGTTATTCAGTGGGCAGCTTTAAGTTGCATTATGTTTTCCTTCCGCTCTTGAGCGTTGACCTGAAAGTGGTAGGAAGTTCTAAGGTGACCTGAAACAGAGGGAAACTGGTGCTGCTCAGTGACTCTTGCAATTATTCTAAACGTAATGTGGAATTTAGGAAAGTTGGTCATCTGGCTTGTCCAGGTTTATGACAGGGCTATGGGGAAAAGGCAGGGGAATGGGATTAATTGGATAACTCTTTCAAAAAGCCGGCACAAGCACGATGGGCCAATTGTCCTCCTCCTGTGCTGTATGAGGTCACTGTTTTAGAATTCCTCTGCAGAAACATTTTGGTAACAAGAGTTAAAATTCAACTTTTGCAGACAATGGTTCCAGAAAGAACAGAGAATATGTTGATCAAGAGAAACTTTTACTGGTACTGACTGACTGATGACTTAAGGTACTCTGCAGTTTTAGTCTGTAAAGCTGCTTTCAGCCTTGCTCCACTAGAATCCAAAACTTGTTTAGGATGGCTATCTAATTCTACTGCAGAAAGACACTTGTTTCGCTTTTTCCAACTTTCTCGCCTCCTCGACTGAAGTTTGTGACTTGTGCAGAACTTTACTTCCACAGTAAGTTGCAGCCCTCAGGGGTATCTCGCCCAAACATCCAATCTTCCATGGAGGGTCACGCAGCCGGTCTTCATCCAACATCTACACAAAACCTTCAAACAGAAGTGACTGGAAGGTGATGAGAAGCAGGAAGCCACAGATGATCTTTCCCTTCCCTAGTCTGGGGGCAGTGATGTGTACTGTCGAACTCCACTGCTGCTCCAGCTGAGATCAGCTAACTCGGCACAGGCCAAAGGTCAAACTTGGGGCCTTCCTGCTCTAGGTAGCTCAGTACAACGCCAGCAGGTGCACCTACCCACTGAACACGGAGTATGTTAGGAAATGATTTTTTATATATATTTGAGGAGATATTTTCTGTTTTAACGGAAAAATGCACCTCCATAGAGAAAGGACTTGCTCAGATGACACACCAGCAGTTCATCTCCAGTTGACTGCCATTAAATTAAGCAAAGATTTCTGTTCTTTCAGCCTTGGCATTCCAATGTAAACAAGATGTTCAGTACCTCCTGGTATTATCATAGCAAACTGATTTAGGTCTACGTTATTTTGTCCCACAGATGAAATGATTTGTTTTTACATGGCATTCTGGTCACTGACCTGGACAAAATGGACTGAACTTGCCCATCCCAGAAAAGCAAGTTGGAGAAATTGCCAGGAGTTGGACTTGTGACCTTCAGGCTAGGAGTTAAATTCTCTGGTCTCTCAAGTTACTGAGCTGTGGAGAGGGTATTATTATTTTTTAAACTGCTTACTAGTTTTACAGTAAGATATTGATTATATAGGGCTCACTGCAACTAAAACCAAAATAAACAGTTTATCCTATAAATGTAGAACTACAGTTAGCTGTATGAAACCTCAAATAGTGCAGCCGTCCCCATAGCATGTGTACTCTTTGATGAAAAAAAGCTTCGATGATTAAAGTTTAATGATGATTCGGTTGGTCAACCTTCTGGCCAAAATGATTAGAAACCTCTATTAGCAAAAACACTTAGAGTGGTGACAACAACTGCAATCTTGGGCTACAATACCCCAATAATGGATTTTCTAAATGCTTATCAATTAGTTCCGAGTAAAGGTTTATATATTATGCATTATTTTAGATTTATCTGGGAAAGCCTTCCAAGGCTATACTTGGTTCTCCTTTGCTGTACTTAACCAAATAAAGTGGCATCACTCACCTTACATTTCTCCTGATGAAGCTCTATTTGTATATCGGTCAGTTTAGTCCTGAGTTCCTCATTAGCAGCCTGTAAGGCAGCTATTAGGGCTTCAGGCTTTTCAGCCTTCCCACGCCCCTTCTTGGACATCTTCAGTGTTTCCCTGTTATTCTTTTTAATTCAAGAATAAATTGCCATTTTGTTTTTAGTGCAAATCCACTAGCACATTCTGCATCACATTCCCTGGCTCCCTCCTGCCACCAGTTTGGCTGTGTAAGGCCTGGAACATAGGCACCAAAGGAAATGATTCAGTTAAGATGACACAAACAGAAGGTTCTTTATTTATACGCCTGCAATAGCAAAATTGACATTGCCAACATAGTTTGCCAAGAGATGCTGGTGAGTTTTATTAATTCTCAACCAATCGCTGTGGGAAGGTAGACATGTGGAAAAAAAATAAAAGCTTCTTATACCACCTCTTAAAACACTTCTAATATTTCCAACAGATACTCTTCCTTTCTGCAAAAGGCCTCCAGCATTTCCTTGGCATGCTGACAGACTGTTGCAACTTATGGCTCTATGTCAATGGAAAAATAGGAGAGATTTTTGAGTAGAGTCTTTCGTCTTTGCCTATCCACTCATGTTGTTTTTGTTATTATGAGTCTTCTGGAGTCAACAGAGAGCAATTCTGGAAAGAAACAGAAATTTCCAAAGCCATGGGCAATGGATCATTAACAATAAATCGGTAAAGGAAAACATGTACCTACTTGAACCCTGTGACTGCTGAGCTCCCCTGATAGGTAAATGGGTTAAGTTGATAAAGGCAGTGTGTAACTAAGCTATCTAGAGACCAGAAGGTCCCAGTCTGGGCATGGCTGGCTAATCTCAGCCTTGACATTGTGACGGCCTTGACATTGTGGACTAAAGAAACAAGAAACCAGCCAGTGCACTCACTCCTGAATGCTATCCGATGAACCCCTGTAGATGTGTGTGTGGGAATGTAGTTGAACTCAGTTGTAATACTCCCACTGTCAAACACCAAGATACTCAAGGGTGGAAATTACTGCCACCAAAGTTTTCACATGAACACTTAACGCACCTGTGCCAAATTCTTCTCCACGATATTAACATTGGTGTTAACTCAAATAAATGAATTAAACCCTCTGTTTAAGACAACTGAGAGCAATTTGGTACCAGCAAGACTAAGCCTTCATACAGTTAACATTGCCAACAGTACTATGTCTATGATCACACATGAAGAATGGACCCTGGATGAGATACTGTAGATTTTTTTTATTCGTGGGCTTCGCTGGCAAGGCCAGCATTTATTGCCCATCCCTAGATGCCCTTGAGAAGGTGGTGGTTAGCCGCCTTCTTGAACTGCTGCAGTCCGTGTGGTGAAGGTACTCCCACAGTGCTGTTAGGGAGGGAGTTCCAGGATTTTGACCCAGCGACGACGAAGGATCGGCGATATACTTCCAAGTCAGGATGGTGTGTGACCTGGAGTAGAACTTGGAGGTGGCGGTGTTCCCATGCGCCTGCCGCCCTTGTCCTTCTAGGCGGTAGAGGTCGCAGGTTTGGGAGGTGCTGCCGAAGAAGCCTTGGCGAGTTGCTGAAGTGTATCTTGTAGATGGTGCACACTGCAGCCACGGTACGCCAGTGGAGAAGGGAGTGAATGCTTAAGTTGGTCGATGGGATGCCAATCAAGTGGGCTGCTTTGTCTTGGGTGGTGTCGAGCTTCTTGAGTGTTGTTGGAGCTGCACTCATCCAGGCAAGTGGAGAGTATTCCATCACACTCCTTACTTGTGCCTTGTAGATGGTGGAAAAGCTTTGGGGAGTGAGGAGGTGAGACACTCGCCGCCGAATACCCAGCCTCTGACCTGCTCTTGTTGCCACAGTATTTATGTGGCTGGTCCAGTTAAGTTTCTGGTTAATGGTGACCCCCAGGAAATTGATGGTGGGGAATTCAGCGATGGTAATGCCGTTGAATGTCAAGGGGCAGTGGTTAGACGCTCGCTTTTTGGAGATAGTCATTGCCTGGCACTTCTGTGGCGCGAATGTTACCTGCCACTTATCAGCCCAAGCCTGAATGTCGCCCAGGTCTTGTTGCATGCGGGCATGGACTGCTTCATTATCTGAGGAGTTGTGAATGGCACTGAACACTGTGCAGTCATCAGCGAACATCCCCACTTCTGACCTTATGAAGCAGCTGAAGATGGTTGGGCCCAGGACACAGCTCTGAGAAACTCCTGCAGTGATGTCCTGGGGCTGTGATGATTGACCTCCAACCACCACAACCATCTTCCTTTGTGCTAGGTATGACTCCAGCCAGTGGAGCGTTTTCCCCCCGATTCCCATTAACTTCAGTTTTACTAGGGCTCCTTGATGCCACACTTGGTCAAATGCTGCCTTGATGTCAAGGGCAGTCACTCTCACCTCAACTCTGGAATGCAACTCCTTTGTCCATGTTTGGACCAAGGCTGTAATGAGTTCTGGAGCAAAGTGGTCCTGGTGGAACCCAAACTGGGCATCAGTGAGCTTGATAACACTGTCGATGACACCTTCCATCACTTTGCTGATGATTGAGAGTAGACTGATGGGGCGGTAATTGGCTGGGTTGGATTTGTCCTGCTTTTTGTCGACAGGACATACCTGGGCAGTTTTCCACATTGTCGGATAGATGCCAGTGTTGTAGCTGTACTGGAACAGCTTGGCTAGAAGAGCGGCTAGTTCTGGAGCACAAGTCTTCAGCACCACAGCCGGGATGTTGTTGGGGCCCACAGCCTTTGCTGTATCCAGTGCGATCAGCCGTTTATTGATATCACGTGAATTAATCGAATTGGCTGAAGACTGGCTTCTGTGATGGTGGGGACCTCAGGAGGAGGCTGATATGGATCATCCACTTGGCACTTCTGGCTGAAGATAGTTGCAAACGCTTCAGCTTTGTCTTTTGCACTCACGTGCTGGGCTCCCAGCTCCCATGGAACTGTACCCCAGCATGAACCAGTGCCTAGAGAAGGGGGGAAAAGTGAATCAGAAATTGTCTTTGTACTCATGTGATAGCTTGGAAATTAGGCAACCACGATTGAGGGTGTGGAACTGTGGTGGGGCGAGACTTCTGTCCCTCACTGTAACCTGTCACTGACCCAGTCCCAAATCCTGGGACTGGGATCATTTGACTAGTCAGAGCAGGCGGCTGCACGTGTAGCAACACATCAGAGGGGTGCCCAACTCTGGAATAGGAGCAACTCGGAGTGGCACCGTACCGAAAGCAGACCCCGGGGGCCCAGATTGGGCCGATGAAAGCTGGCTTGCAAATTTTTTTGCCTCTCGTCAGAAAACCAGAGCAACTTGGTAAAGGCAATTGATCCTCTCCAGGCCACAAGAGAGGCAGGAACACAGTGCTTCCAGGCTCTGTTACAAATTAGTTATCCAACCACCAGAATCAAGCCCGAACTGTGTCCCTTATCGTGGAATTTTACCCTAATAACTCAACACACGATTTCTATTTAAGGATAACTTCAGCAAGAACAAATTATTACGGTTTTAGAGTGCAGGCAGTGTTTTGGCTTAAGGTGAGGTCGAATGCTAAACTGGCTATCTGCAGGGTTAAAGATGCACTGTCTTTACGAGCGTTCCTCCAGGAGACCGTGGGCCTCCGCAGCCCCAGCCCCATGCCTCCCCCCCTTCCCCAACTTTAATTATCTTCTCCCCACTTCCTTGCATACCTTGCCAAGGACCGCTTCCCACCTGCCGGCCTCAACGCTAACGTTATCCCCACCGGCTGCTGGCGAGAGTCAGTGAAGGGGTAGGGTGGGGCGGACAGATCACCATCTGCATGGGGGCTTTAGTGTCTGGCACATTAACCCAGGCTATTACCTAAATGGGTGGCATTGGTGAATCATTGGGATGAATCTTGGTGGAAAAATAACGATGCGTTAACGACACATGCCGTTATTGATGCACAAGTCGGCCAGCAAGTTCAGGGGATAAAGAGATACGCCATGAGTTGCGAATCCCCAGAACTTGCTGGTCAATTTATGCAGCTGTGCCGTTTGCTTCGCACAAACGGCATCTCGCCCTTCGCCTCCTCATTATCTTTAAGAACTTGCTGGATTTGCCCATTAATTTGCCCAGCAAACTCACCGCAGAACGTTAGGGCTGGTGATTAAGGGCATAAGTACTCTTTTAAAGACGTGATAATTGCTAATGCAATGTCAATCAACCTCTCTAGCCCAGAAAGGGAAACATTTAAACAGTCCCATCTCATTCCTGTAAGTAGTAAATTCTTCTTAGAGATGTTATAAATGTCAAATTATTTTTTTCTTACTTTTCCTTTCCGCCTCTTTTTTTTCTCTCTCTCGGAATCTAATTTTTCTTTTCTTCTATTTCTCTTTCTGTACCTGGATTGACTCTAATTCACCCAATTTCCTTCTCAGTCAATCCTGTTTCTTTCCCAATCCTTAAATATCATTGATTAAGGAGATACTACTGGTCCTGCCGTTCACTCAGGTCGCAGATGCTCCGCTGCCCTCACCACGCCGTTATCAGCTCGCACTTCCAGCAAGTTACGGTGCAAAATATTTCCGAGCTGAAGGGTGCAGGAAAATGTCTGACTAACAGCGCACGCCGCGAGATAGCCTGTTCCAGCAAGATTTGGCCCATTGCTTCTTAACGAGGGACTGCATCTCAACCTACAATATAGTTTCTTCAGAAATTGTGTATGTTACACATAACACAAAGGTAGGAGTATAGTTACATCCCTTTATAAAAAGAAAATACAGACTACATAGCTACTTATACAGAGGCACATAAGTGGATGCACGTGGAATTTATCTCTGAAGTTGAATTTTTATACCTAGGAGTGAGGCTGACTGAAAATTTGAGTAATATTTCCAGTGAGATGGGCTGTATTGGGCGGAGCAGGCTTCAAGCAACCTGTTGGTTATTGCTCCTTTGTTCAGCCTAGTGTGTCCTCCATGGGCTCTTTTTTTTTAAGTATTCAAGTTCCTTCCAAATTCAGAGGAAAATGTATAGTGACACACAAAAATCTAAAATTATCTCCAATGTTTAAAAACACACCTCAGAACTATTAAGACATGAAAGAGTGATCTGATAATTAAAGCTCTTTCTCCATCTTCTTACTAACTTTTATTTATCTGTAGGAACCGGTTTCTGCCTATCCGCGATCATTGCCAGACTAGAAACAGTACCAGTTCACCAGTAAAATGTCAGTTCTAACATCGGTATTTTGTTAATTCTGAAGTAGAAGGCCACATGTTAAAAATGATCAACACTATTGAAAAAATTCCACATGAAAACAGTGGTGAAGAAGAAGACTTGCATTTACATAGCCCCTTTCACGACCACCTGACGTCTCAAAGCGCTTTACAGCCAATGAAGTGCAGTCACTGTTGTAATGTGGGAAACACAGCAGTCAATTTGCACACAGCAAGTTCCCACAAACAGCAATGTGATAATGACCAGATCATTTTGTTATATTGGTTGAGGGATAAATATTGGCCAGGACACCGGGAATAACTCCCAGGCTCTTCTTCGAAATAGTGCCATGGGATCTTTTATGTCCACCTGAGAGAGCAGACGGGGCCTCGGTTTAACGTCTCATCCGAAAGACGGCACCTCCGACAGTGCAGCACTCCCTCAGCACTGCACTGGAGTGTCAGCCTAGTTTTGTGGGCTCAGGTCCCTGGAGTGGGACTTGAACCCACAACCTTCTGACTCAGAGGCGAGTGTGCTACCAACTGAGCCACAGCTGACACTGGTGGATGTGTGGAAGAGAAGCTCAGGAAGAGAATCCAAGGAAAAACAACTGACGCCTTCAAAAAGAGTTGGTTAAATATCCCGTTGAACATGGGATTGAAGGTTATAGGGATAAACTTAGCTTGAGACGATCACAGTTTCCATGAGACACAATGGTTCCCATGCTACTGAGGCTGGAAACGTAGGCTTTAGTTAGTGTTGCCTGTGTATGGCGGCCAAATATAGTGGCTGAATAGTGTAGATATGGAGATAGGTAGTTATTCCGTTGTTTCATTTGATAACCTTTTGGGATCAGGATTATTTATACAACACTTTCTCACAAAATATTAAAATAGTTAGGGTGGAATCCATTTTAGGGTACTTTGTATATCGTCTGCAGTGGAGAAGGTTTGATGGACCTAATGGGCTTTTCCTATTCTACATTTAATTTTCTTTTATGTTGTAATTTCCCTGTGTTATTGTTTCTCCTTGCTACTGACACAAAAGATCATAGAATCATAGAAAGTTACAGCACGGAAGGAGGCCATTTCGGCCCATTGTGTCCGCGCCGGCCAACAAAGAGCTATCCAGCCTAATCCCACTTCCCAGCTCTTGGTCCGTAGCCCTGCAGGTTACAGCATCCCAAGTGCACATCCAAGTACTTTTTAAATGTGGTTAGGGTTCCTGCCTCTATCACCCTTTCAGGCAGTGAGTTCCAGACCCCCACAACCCTCTGGGTGAAGAAATTTCCCCTCAAATCCCCTCTAAACCTTCCACCAATTACTTTAAATCTGTGCCCCCTGGTTTTTGACCCCTCTGCGAAGGGAAATAGGTCCTTTCTATCCACTTTATCTAGGCCCCTCATAATTTTATACACCTCAATAAGGTCTCCCCTCAGCCTCCTCTGTTCCAAGGAAAACAAACCCAGCCTATCCAGTCTTTCCTCATAGCTAAGATTCTCTACTCCCGGCAACATCCTTGTAAATCTCCTCTGTACCCTCTCTAGTGCAATCACATCTTTCCTGTAATGTGGTGACCAGAACTGCACGCAGTACTCTAGCTGAGGCCTAACTAGTGTTTTATACAGTTGAAGCATAAGCCCCCTGCTCTTGAATACTATGGCAGGGCTAATAAAGCAAGCATTCTGTATGCCTTCTTAACCACCTTATCTACTTGGCCTGCTACCTTCAGGGATCTGTGGACATGCACTCCAAGGTCCCTTTGTTCCTCTACACTACTCAGTGTCCTACCATTCAATATGTATTCCCTTTCCTTGTTAGCCCTCCCCAGATGCATTACGTCACACTTCTCCGGATTGAATTCCATTTGCCACTGTTCTGCCCACATGACCAATTTATTGATATCTTCCTGCAGTCTACAGCTTCCTTCTTCAGTATCAACCACACAGCCGATTTTAATATCATCTGCAAACTTCTTAATCATACCCCCTATATTCAAGTCAAGATCGTTGATATATACCACAAAAAGCAAGGGACCTAGTACTGAGCCCTGCGGAACCCCACTGGAAACAGCCTTCCAGTCACAAAACCATCCATCAACCATTACCCTCTGCTTCCTGTCTCCGAGCCAGTTTTGAATCCAACTTGACACTTTGCCCTGGATCCCATGGGCTTTTAACTTCGTGACCAGTCTGCCATGTGGAACCTTATCAAAAGCCTTGCTAAAGTCCATATACACTACATCAAATGCACTACCCTCATCTACCCTCCTTGTTACCTCCTCAAAAAATTCAATCAAGTTTGTCAGACACGACCTTCCCTTAACAAATCCGTGCTGACTATCCTTGATTAATCCGTGTCTTTCTAAATGAAGATTTATCCTGTCCTTCAGAATTCTTTCCAATAATTTTCCCACCACCGAGGTTAGGCTGACTGG
This sequence comes from Squalus acanthias, assembly GCA_030390025.1. Classification (NCBI taxonomy): domain Eukaryota; kingdom Metazoa; phylum Chordata; class Chondrichthyes; order Squaliformes; family Squalidae; genus Squalus; species Squalus acanthias. The sequence goes on from CM059427.1 coordinate 127,926,990, forward strand.
CCTGTAATTACTCGGTCTATCCTTTTCTCTCTTTTCAAACAAGGGTACCACATCAGCAGTCCTCCAGTCCTCCGGCAGCACACCTGAAGCCAGAGAGGCTACTTTTAGCACCCCGGCGCCCGGAATTCACTGGTAGCGTCCAAGAGGGAGGCGGGGCGCTACTGGAAGTGCCCCGCCTCCCTCTTGGGGCGCTGCAAGTGAATATCACGGCGCTATGTGCCGCAGCGCCACACTCTGCGGCACATCGCGCCGTGGTACTGCAGGCCTTCCTCCCCTTATTAAAGGGGAGGGGCCTAGCACATTGCGGCCCGGGGCCCAGCTGGGCCACCAGGGATCGGAGTGCCGGCAAAAGAGCCCGGCACTCAAGAGAAGTGCCGGGCTCATGGAGCACAGCCGGCACCCTGCGGGGGGGCTGAAGAGGAGGCCGGGGACAGCAACAGGGGCAGGTGCTGGCAGGCAGCCAGCAACAAAAATGGCCACCCAGCACCTCCCCTTTAATTTGCGCCGCCCCGGCCACAGGTAGGCCCCCCTGACCCTGTTGGACATAGCGTCCGGCGGTAAGTCAGGGGGCGCTACCGAAGAGCATGGCTGGGGCGCGAGCGGGGCGCTGCGCACGTCGATGACGCCATCGCCGGCGGCTCAGCGCAGCGGGGCTCTAATGGTTTCCACCGCCGCTAACCTCCCGCTGAATTCCGCGGGAGGCGTTGGCGGCGCCACGCCCAGGCGCTAGTTGCTTTGCGCCCCATTGGCGCTAACAGGAGGCGCAAATCAACCAAATTTTTTCCCATGACTCTTATGACTCTATGTCATATTATCAATTTCATTTAGACACTGCAGATACAGACAAACAGGTACATTTTATTAAGAGTTGTACTAATGAATTCTGTTTTTAACAATTTTTATATGATTTTCATTTGTTAGTCATACCTTCATCCATCCATATCCATCCATTTATTCCATGAAGCAGCCATCATCTGTGAAATGAATGAGAAAAAATAAATGTTAAGGTTGACTTTGAAATACAGTTGAACAATCTGTTCTGTTCATCTGTTCTGTGAATGGTAATGTAACATTTATCCCAAGAGTCAATGTTCCAAATTACAAGAACGGACACATTTCTTGTTTTACATTTTCATTCTCCAACAATTGTCTGCCTTTGTCCTTGCACTGAAAGCATTCATTCGCACAAGGATGTGGTTTCCTGGGTGTCGATCCTGCGATACTTCAGCTGAGTTGGCATTCTTCAGTTGTGAATAATGAGTGCCGGCAGATTGTTTGCTTCCCGGGGCAGGGGAGGGGACATCTTAGCAATTATTTGACATCCAACGGTCACGCCTCACTTGGAGTGCGCTCTTGGTTCTGGTTACTGCACTGCAATAAGAACTTATGTGGATTCGAGAGGCTGCAGCGAAGAGCGCTAAGAATAATCCCCAATGTAAAGAAGATGAGCTATGAGGAAAGTTAGAGAAAGTCGGGGGGCGATTTTGCAAGCCCTGGGGAGGCGGGTTTGGAGGCGGGACTGCCAGGAAAATGGCAGAATCTGAGGGTGGGTACCCATCCCGCCCCCGTGCCATCTTCCCAGGAGGCGGGTACCTGACCCGCGCTGGGTCCCGTCTCCTGGAGGCGGGAAGGGGATTACAGCCACTTAAATGCCTGTTAACAGGTAGTTAACAGGCAGTTAAGAGGATTATTCCCATTTTTCCAGCAGAGGCGCGGGCTTCCCAACGTCGGGAAACCCCGCCAGGGTCACCGAGGCGAGCAGTGGGTCTGCGGGGGTGAGAGGGGTCCAAAAGTGTGCTGTGGAGGTAAGTGATGGGTGCAAGTGTGGAGAGGTCGGTGTGTGAGGTTAGTGAAAAGTGATAGAAAATGTTTACTTACCTTTGTTTCTTCCTGCGGGCTTCAACAATTGGGGAACCGGAAACTCCTCTCATCTCCGCGGCAGAGATGACAGATGGCTGCTGCATTCTCCGATGCAACAGCCATCTGATTTCTGCTCAGCAGATAGGTTTGATCAGTCTTGAATACAAGGACACATCAAACTGCAGAGAATGTCAAACAATGACAATTCATCTGTCAAAAATTTTTGACAGATGGAACGTCATACGCTGACATTCTCTGTAACCGGCTTCCCCTTAATTGGCCTGCTAAGCCCGCTGGGCGGGCTTAACAAGGTCAATCAAGGGAAAATAGCGTGGGTTGGCCACAAGTCGATGGAGGCAGGACTAAAACCCGACAAGCAGCAGTCCCGCCTCCAACGCGCCCCCATTGGCAAAAATCACCCCCATAATTTCTGAAGTGAAAAAAGGTGGTGTATTGAAGGAGGTCATCAAGGTCTAAAATACTACAATGGTATACAAGAGGTAATGCCAGAACATGACTTTTAAAAAATTATTCTTGGAATGTGGTGATGGCCCATCCCTAGCTTCCCTGAGAAGGTGGTGGTGGGCTTCTTCTTGAACCGCAGACTGGGAGTGTTGGGGTGCATGAAGGCTGGAATTTGATGGGCCAAATAGTCCTGTCTCATCCTTGACTTTTTCTGAGAGCTGCATAAAAACAATTTCAGCAGCGTTCAACAGATGAATGATCAGGGCAAGAATCTGGGCTGACTTTCTCTCCATGGACAAAAAGACCAGTATGTGCCACTGCCAGCCCATCAGAGATCGGCTAATTCAGCACAGAGCAGGAATTGAGCCTGATCTTCTTGCCTAAAGGTTCAGTGCCACGCACACAATGCGTTTATCCACCAGGGTGTCAGGGAAACTCAAAAGTGACAAATTTCTAATTCATTCTTTTATTTAATTACAATATAAGTTTTACTAAGCCATTATCTAATTATGTTGTTCCATGGAACTGACCCCACAAGCTGGTGAAGATCATCTGTTGGAAGCAAGTGGGATCATTTGGAATCTTGCAACCTATTGTAGCAACAGGGCACATCTGACCTCAATGGTATAGGATGTGTGCAGCACAACCTTTTGAGAAATTTCTCAAGCATTGTTAGTATACAAGGTTTGACATAACCCACTGAAACCTCATCACCTCCTATTACGTGGCCAGCAAATGAAGAAATATTCCCATATTCAACAGTCAACCAGTGAGAGGTGAAGCTATATTACTCAATTACAGACAGTATTCTTAACACACAGTGTAGTACAGACATTAATCTTATAAAATTTTAGGAGAGAAAATGATACTAACTCAGTTGAAAATTTTAGAGCCTTTTTCTTAATGACGGATTTTTGTATTCCTCATGCAGTTAATTGAAGATGTCGTGACTAAAAAAAGGCAGCTTCACACATAACAACAAAGTCACAATAATCTTGAAGAGGGTTTCGCACACTCACTGGTCTGTTCTGTCCACAGAAGCTGCCTGACCTGCTGAGTGTTTCCAGTATTTTGTGTTTTGCTTTCAGTAGCCCAGCATCTGCAGTTTTTTGTTTAAAGTCACAGTCCAAGGGGGGAATTTTTCAGGGGGTCAGCGGGCGCGTTTGGTTGCGGATCGGGTGGGAAACATTTTTTTTGACAGCGGGTAGAGAACTCGCTGTAAACCCGCCATCACGCTAGTTTCCCAGATGTTGGATCTGTCATCACTGAACAGACCCAACACCCAGTGGCGGAGGAGGCAATTTAGATGATTGAGAGCTTGGTAACAGGCACTTAAAAACTATTTTAAGTTTACCTTTAGATTTTAAGAGTTCGCCCACGGCTTTCCCCGCTGCTCGGGGATCACGTCAGGTAAGCAGGTCGAGAGTTGTGTCACCATGGGATAATTTATAACTTGACAGCAGCAAATGGTCTATAAAAGCTCACATTTCATAGATGTTCACTTTCCAAGGTCAGAAGCTGTTGCTTACTGCAGTTGGAAGACAGATTGAGCTTTATGCAGCTTACAAGTGTTTGGAGCAAACTCTCTATCCAGTGTCACCTCATTGGAACAACCTCTCTCACCACTGACAGATCGCTTCTGTCATCTCAACCTCACCTGCCATCTATTCCATCAGCATCGTTGCCCTTGAAGCTATCTCACCTTGGTCCTCAGAATCTCATCACAATCAGCCCCAACACCAGCAGCACCAGGCACACCAGCAGCATCAACAACAACACCAACCTTCTCCGCAATTAACTGATGCTGCACAGGGCACAGGGCATCAGCACCCATGCACATTGTTGCCCGGGATGCCAGGGAAGGCCCCATCATGGCCAGATTTACTTCACATGATGCTGTACACCCTGGCTGCCACATGATGTGCCAGATTGGCACCACCCTATACCAACACCATAAATCATCCAAACAATGCCCAAGCCATTCCTTTCATGCTCATCACCATTGCGGGGGGGTACTGTTATGTCTCAGCATTCACTGCAACTCACTAAGCTACTTCCAAAGGTGCAAACAAATCTGTCCAAGAACGCAAAGTGTTGAAAATAAAGAGTTCAGTGTTGGACAGCACATTAACAGAAACTTCACATGAACATTGGCTAAAACACCCAAGTGCCTACCCTTCTGTGTTGTTAGTTAGTAATATTGGACTAGGATGAGGGTGAATGTGAGGGGTGGCTAGTGAGATAGGGAACTGAAAATGTAGATGTACATTGACTCCAGACCCCATGAAGTCTCATGGCTTCAGATCAAGCATGGACAAGGAAACCACCTGCTAATTACTACCTACTGCCCTCCCTCAGCTGATGAATCAGTACTCCTCCATGTTGAAAACCACTTGGAAGAAGCACTGAGAGTAGCAAGGGCACAGAATGTACTCTGGGTGGGGGACTTCAATGTCCATCACCAAGAGTGACTCACCAATCTAACTGTCGCAGATGCATCTGTCCATGACAGTATTGGTAGCAGTGACCACCGCACAGTCATTGTGGAGACGAAGTCTCGTCTTCACACTGAGGACACTCTTCATCATGTTGTGTGGCACTACCACTGTGCTAAATTGGATAGATTCAGAACAGATCCAGCAGCTCAAAACTGGGCATCCATGAGGCGCTGTGGGCCATCAGCAGCAACAGAATTGTATTCCACCACAATCTGTAACCTCATGGCCCGGCATATCCCTCACTGTACCATTACCATCAAGCTGGGGACCAACCCTGGTTCAATAAGGTGTGTAGAAGAGCATGCCAGGAGCAGCACCAGACGTACCTAAAAATGAGGTGCCAACCTGGAGAAGCTGCAACACAGGACTACATGCATGCTAAAAAGCGGAAGCAGCATGCTATAGACAGGGCTAAGCGATCCCACAATCAACGGATCAGATCAAAACTCTGCAGTCCTGCCACATCCAGTCGTGAATGGTGGTGGACCATTAAACAACTAACGGGAGGAGGAGGTTCCATAAATATTCCCATCCTCAATGGTGGTGGAGCCCAGCACGTGAGTGTAAAAGACAAGGCTGAAACATTTGCAACTATCTTCAGCCAGAAGTGCCAGAGTGGATGACCATATCGGCCTACTCCTGAGGTCCCCACCATCACAGAAGCCAGTCTTCAGCCAATTCGATTCACTCCACGTGATATCAAGAAAAGCTGAGCGCATTGGATACAGCAAAGGCTATGGGCCCCAACAACATCCCAGCTGTCGTGCTGAAGACTTGTGCTCCAGAACTAGCCACGCCTCTAGCCAAGCTGTTCCAGTACAGCTACAACACTGGCATCTATCCGACAATGTGGAAAACTGCCCAGGTATGTCCTGTCCACAAAAAGCAAGACAAATCCAATCCGGCCAATTACCGCCCCATCAGTCTACTCTCAATCATCAGCAAAGTGATGGAAGGTGTCATCGACAGTGCTATCAAGCAGCACTTACTCACAAATAACCTGCTCACTGATGCCCATTTTGGGTGCCGCCAGGACCACTCGGCTCCCGATCTCATTACAGCCTTGGTCCAAACATGGACAAAGGGACTGAATTCCTGAGGTGAGGTGAGAGATACTGCCCTTGACATCAAGGCAGCAATTGACCGAGTGTGGCATCAAGGAGCCCTAGTAAAACTGAAGTCAATGGGAATTGGGGGGAAAACTCTCCACTGGCTGGAGTTATACCTAACACAAAGGAAGATGGTTGTGGTGGTTGCAGGTCAATCATCACAGTCCCAGGACATCGCTGCAGGAGTTCTTCAGGGCAGTGTCCTAGGCCCAACCATCTTCAGCTGCTTTATCAATGACCTTCCCTCCAACATAAGGTCAGAAATGGGGATGTTCGCTGATGACTGCACAGTGTTCAGCGCCATTCACAACTCCTCAGATAATGAAGCAGTCCATGCCCGCATGCAACAAGACCTGGACGCGTTCAGGCTTGAGTTGATAAGTGGCAGGTAACATTCGCGCCAGACAATGACTATCTCCAACAAGCGAGCATCTAACCACTGCCCCTTGACATTCAATGGCATTACCATCGCCAAATCTCCCATCATCAACATCCTGGTGGCCACCATTGATCAGAAACTTAACTGGACCAGCCACATAAATACTGTGGCAACAAGAGCAGGTCAGAGGCTAGTTATTCTGCGGCGAGTGTCTCACCTCCTGACTCCCCAAAGCCTTTCCACCATCTACAAGGCACAAGTAAGGAGTGTGATGGAATACTCTCCACTTGCCTGGATGAGTGCAGCTCCAACAACACTCAAGAAGCTCGACACCATCCAAGACAAAGCAGCCTGCTTGATTGGCACCCCATCCACCACCTTAAACATTCATTCCCTCCACCAACAGCGTACCGTGGCTCCAGTGTGTACCATCTACAAGATGCACTGCAGCAACTCGTCAAGGCTTCTTCGGCAGCACCTCCCAAACCCGCAACCTCTTCCACCTAGAGGAACAAGGGCATCAGGTGCATGGGAACACCACCACCTCCAAGTTCTCATGAACGAATATAAAAAAAAAGATAGAGAGGGATGGGTGGAGGTGCAAGGTTGGTGTGAGTAAGGATGTGCAGGAGTAGGGTAGGGAAGGCAGAGTGATGGGGATGTGATGAGTGGCATAGCTGGATGAGGTTGAGTGTGGCTTTGCAGTAACGTTTTGTGATCTACTGAGATCATTGAAAGGTTTACGCCACAGCAGCCTGGTCCTCCTAACAACATCTCTGCTTACGTCCTTCTGTGCAATGTGCAACCAGGCTGTGTTGATCTCAGGGGAGGTCTCTTTCGCCTGTTGGAAGGGAAGACAACTTCCCTTCGTGCTGTGACTCCCTCCATAAGTACTTACAGAGGGAGTGATGGGAGAGCGTGGGTGCAGCCCTGCACCTCTGTGCAGTGCTCGTCAGTGTTTGTAGCACCTCAATGCTGTAGACACTGACATCACAACTGTCAAAAATCAATTTGCGCATTGTCCCTTCAAGGAAACTGGCTAATGACCTGTCATCAAGTGACGTCATCAGACCCGCTTCCTTCAATTGGCCAGGAAACATGCTGGGCAGGTTTAACAAGCCCAATCAGCGTAAGATCACTTTGGACAGCGGGCTGGAACCAGCAGTGGGGTCTCACCCCGCCACCGACTCTGGACCCGTCGAGGTAGGGGAAATCGCGGCCCAAATGTTTTGTTGCCAAGTATTGCAGGCTATCAATCATTCACAAAATAATTCATCATTAGATCAATCCCGTATTCAAACCGAAGAAACCAACAGTGCCAGTAAAACAACGTCTGATGCATTAAAAGTAATTGGATTCCTGGATTGAGCATTGTAAATCACCTCAGGTGCATCTGGTGAATTAACTAGCTGTCCAAACAAAATATTTTGGTCATCAGTTAAAATGTTCTTTCCTGGGTAATGCTGATTTAATGTTATATTTACATATTTTTTTGCCACCACATCTATTGTCTCCAGTTTTTCCCAACTGTCCTCCAAGGTACTTACAGGAGAGTAGGGGCATAGAGTAGTATAAACATGGGAAGATGGGGCAGAGAAGTCAGTTTGGCATCACTCTCCCAAAACCCAGGACAAAATTTCAGAAAATGTAAATGTCTGGGTTAATGCAAGGTGCTGATTCACCCACAAGCAATTATAAAAGCTGCACGATATCTGTTGCTGAGAAGCTGAGCAAACAGATTTAATCATGGAGAAAGCAGAGCCCCACTGAACTCATGGGAGTTCCTCTGCTACAATAACTGGTTATAATTGTGCCTGGATATCCAGCTGAAATTATTCAACAGAGACGAAAACCGCTGTAAAGTTCAAGGTTCAACATGTATTTCAATGCACTTACACTGCATCATCTAAATACACACCCAATAACCTGACAGCTCTGTGCTTGTACAACAGCTTGACTTCCAATGTGATTTCCCTCTACAAAGCAAGTCAGTAGTCAGAGTTTGCTCAGTATTCACAGAATAAATCACCCCCAACCAGTGGCGTTGAGATGGCAATAAACCTATAAATTCTAGGCGTAATGATTGATTAAAGAAATGCCTCATTTCACAGTGGATAAGCTGACTTCTTGAAAAACTGACAGAACCCCACAGAATAGTAACTTACGAAATTTACACAAATGCTTTTGCATCAGCTTGTATTTCGATTGGAGGTCACTCCATATAAAGAAACAGTGCATATTATACTCAACCTTGTTATCTTTCTTGCCAGCCGCACCAAATTAATGTTTGTTTTCAAACGGATATTGTGAGAAAACATTCAAAATGGGCGAGATGTTCTTCATAGTGATGCCACAGAAGTTACAGACTACAGCAATGATAATGTCCTCATGCAATCTGCCCTAAATTTCTTCCAACTGTGGTGATATTCCCCTCCCTCAGTTCTACTCTTAGTAACAGAGCCTTCAGCCACCTTGCCCCCATGCTCTGGAAATCCCTCCTCAAACCATTAGACCTGCTAAATCTTTCACCACCTATAAAAGCCTCCTTCTTTCCCTGAACTTTCGGCCAGCGCTCCTTACTCCCTAACTGCTCCTGCTCAGGTCCAACCACAAATTGTGAAACATCTTGTGATGCTTTGCTGTGCTAACGGGCCGAAAATTGATCCCGGGACGCGAGAGTACGCAGTGCGTACTCTCGCGTATTCCCACTCCAATTGCCGGTTTTCTGCATGCCCTGCGCATGCGCTGAAAACCGGCAATTGCTCTTCAGAAAAGGGGGCGGGTCCTCGGTGCATCGCGTGCGCGCTACAGGCTGCGCGCACGCTGTGCACTTCATGCTTTGGACGCGCAGGTAAGTACTGAAGATTTTGGAAATGTAAAAAGGAGGAGTAAGACCCGCTTTTAAGAAGGTAAGTAGTGACTTAAGTATTTTTTTGAATTTTTTTTTACAGGTATATCTTTTTTAGAGACTTTAAAGACAGGTAAGTTTATTTTTAAAACTTTTTAAAAGATTTTAAATTTTTTCAAAAATTTAATTTTTTATTTAAAATGGTTAATTTAATTAACTATACTTATTTTATTAATGTGATGGTTTTTTTTTTAAATTTAATTGAGGTTTAGCTGTTATTTTGGGGGGGTGTAAGATTCATAGATTTCACAGCCATGCTGTGAGACTTATGAATGGAAGATGGTGTGCTGCCATTGGCTCTAACTGAGTCACGTGATCCCACAGCTCGCACGAATTCACTACGCCGCTGGGATACGCAAGCCCAGCACAGCTGATGTCTGGAACATCAAGTTCGTGCGAGCTGGATCTGAAAAAGCACAAGCGAGGTGAGACATCGCGGGGAAGGCTTACCCCCGCGGGAACAGAGCGAGATCAATTTCTGGGCCGTTATATAAATATGTATTGTTACTGTTGTGCTGCACATTTGTACCTCAAACACACAGTGCAACTGAGCTGCTACAGGTTTATTACTGCAATATGGTACACATTTTGGCTCATAAAATCTGCTCCTACCGCAAACCATGTCCAGTCTATCCTGTCATAGACTCTACACCACACATTTAATCCCCTGAAGTAAGTCCTCCATAAATACTTCCTCATTCCCATGGTAATCCCAGCGGCTTCCCTGCACAGATGACTCCAACCCTTAGTAGCACATTACTGCAGGGTACGAGTGATTCCTGTAACCTCCGACAACGCCTCAATTAGAAATTCTCATTTTTTAAGTATAAATCCTCACCCTTATTTTCAAATACCTCCGTGGCTTCGCCCCGCCCTATCTCTGGAACCTCCTCCAACCCGACAACCCTCCGAGATCACTACGCTCCTCTAATTCTGGCCTCTTGCGCATTCCCGATTTTAATTAGAGATAAAAGATTAATAAAGGATCAATCACACTAATAGGTGTAGTCTATAAACCACTTAATAGTGGAAAGGAGGTGGAGGAAGAAATATGCAGACAAATTAGAGAAACGAGTAAAAAACATAGAATAATAATCATGGGGGATTTCAACTACCCCGTTATTAATTGGACAGAAGAGGTAGGTGAAGGGGATAAGGGAATGGAGTTCCTACAATGTATACAGGACTCCTTTCTAACCCAATATGTAAAAAGCCCAACAAGGGAGGATTTGCTATTGGATCTAGTTATGGGGAATGAGCAGAGCAGATAAGAGAAGTAAAAGTAGGGGAACATAGTGAGCATAATATAATACGCTTTAAGATGATAATAGAGAAGAACATAAGTATGACAAAACCAGATTAATAGATTGGAAAAAAGCTGATTTTGAGGGGCTGAAAATAGAACTTGGGAAGATAAAATGAGCAACAATATTGGCAAACAATGATGTAGAACAACAATGGGAAACATTTAAAACGGTGTTCAACAGAGTGCAGGAAAAATATATTCCGCTAAAAGGAAAGAACAAACTAAACACTAATGAGACTCCATGGATGAATAAAGACATAAGGGAACAATTGAGGGTAAGGAAAGAGGCATACATTAAGTACATAGACAGCAGAGGAATACATGATAAGAGAGAATACAAAGGGATTAGTAGAGAAGACAAAAAAACAATTAGGAAGGCAAAGAGGGACTATGAAATTAAATTACCAAGGAACATAGGGGGAAAAATTCAGTTGGTTGTGCCTCCCGTTAGCGCCTTAAGAGGGTGCTAATGGGGCGCAAAGCAACTAGCACCCGGGCGCGGTGATGTTTGCGCCGCTCGCGAAATTAACTAGACATTTTGCGGCAGCGCTAAACACTATCGCCACGATCTCCTGCGCCGGCAGATCGTGATGTCAGTCGAGTGCGCAATGCCCCAGTAGCACCCCGGAGCGGATATTGAGTGGCGCCCCCTGCCTTACCACCTGCCGCTAGCAACGACAGGTTGAGGGGAGCGTTTTGCAGTCAGGAAGGGACTGGCGGAGCGCTATTTAAAGGCGACCGCTTCCTGCCTTTTTTTGTTGGTGACATTTTTGAACCACGCATTCTGAGAGAGAGAGAGAGAGAGAGAGAGAGAGACTTCTGGAGAGATTCAACGCTGTGTGAAGGAGTTTTGGGTACTGAGCAGCACTTTGCAGGTTCATTTTGATTTGCCCTTCCTTGTATCTATTTAGAAGAGACTGTGGGGGTTGCACTCTGAGCTCTTTCTCTGGTTCTCTCCATTGTTCTTTCCAGCAGATTTGATGTACAGGTCTCTCCAGGCCAAGATTCAAGGCTGCAATGAGCAGGAAGTGGATGGAAAGCAAGATCAACCCTCCCCTTTAAGAACTGGCCGGCGCCATTGTGTCTGTGTTCCATTGCTGACTGACATCACATGAGCTTCGCCAGCGTTCTGAGTTAGCGCCTCGCTCCTCGGCCTTTGCGCCTTAAGACAGATGTGTAGCGCCTGATTTAGCGCTCCAATCACCTCCAGGGGCGATAAAAGTCAAGTTTGCAGTCGGAGGCGATAATTAGCGCCAGGCGCTAATCTTTGCAGCCGGCCGATAATTGCTCCCCAGGGAGATAGAACAGGTGGAAATGACATTGGATGATGAGATGAGTAATGAGATAAGTGCATTTAAAATTAAAAAAAAGGGGATATACTAAATGAACTAATCAAACTCAAAGAGGATAAAACCCCTGGTCCGGATGGATTGCATCCACGCATTTTAATATAATCTAGGGAAGAGATAGGAGAGGCATTACTACACATATTTAATAATCCATGAGAAAAAGGTGTAGTGCCAGAGGACTGGCGGATAGCTAATGTAATACCTATATTTCAGAAGGGGGATAGAACATGTCCAGGGAATTATAGACCAGTCAGCTTAATATCGGTGGTAGGAAAAATAATGGAATCCCTACTAAAGGAGAGAATAGAAGAACATCTAGAAACGAAAAGTATAATAATGAATGGTCAGCATGGATTCCAAAAGGGAAAATCCTGCTTGACCAACATTACTAAATTTTTTGAAGAGTTAACAGAGAGAGTAGACAATGATAATGCAGTAGATGTAATTTATCTAGATTTTCAAAAGGCCTTCGATAAGGTACCCCATAATAGACTAATGAATAAGGTCAAGAGAATGCAGAGTCAGGGGACAAGTAGCAGAATGGATTGCTAGCTGGCTTCAAGACAGAAAGCAGAGAGTGGGAGTAAAGGGCAGCTATTCACAGTGGCAGAAGGTGGGTAGTGGTGTTCCACAAGAAAGAGGTGGAGATGGAGTTGGACTGGGGTGGACAAATGTGAGAAGTCGCACAACACCTCGGCACTCTACACCAGTATCCCCCACGATGACGGCATCGCTGCGACAGCCTCAGTACTCAACACCAACAACAGCCAATCTCCAGACGCCATCCTACAACTCATCCGCTTCATCCTTGACCACAATATCTTCACCTTCGACAACCAGTTTTTTACCCAAACACACGGAACAGCCATGGGGACCAAACTCGCACCCCAATACGCCAACATCTTCATGCACAAGTTCGAGCAAGACTTCTTCGCTGCACAGGACCTCCAACCAACGCTATATACCAGATACATCGACGTCATTTTCTTCCTATGGACCCACGGCGAAGAATCACTGAAAAGACTACACGATAACATCAACAAGTTCCATCCCACCATCAAACTCACCATGGACTACTCCTCAGAATCGGTTTCATTCCTGGACACACGAATCTCCATCAAAGACGGACACCTCAGCACTTCACTCTACCGCAAGCCCACGGACAACCTCACGATGCTCCACTTCTCCAGCTTCCACCCTAACCACGTTAAAGAAGCCATCCCCTATGGACAAGCCCTGCGAATACACAGGATCTGCTCAGACGAGGAGGAACGCAATGGACACCCACAGACGCTGAAAGACGCCCTCGTAAGAACGGGATATGACGCTCGACTCGTTGATTGACAGTTCCGACGGGCCACAGCGAAAAATCGCATAGACCTCCTCAGAAGACAAACACTGGACACAACCAACAGAGTACCCTACGTCGTCCAGTACTTCCCCGGAGCGGAGAAACTATGCCATGTTCTTCGCAGCTTTCAACATGTCATCGATGACGACGAACACCTCGCTAAGGCCATCCCCACGCCTCCACTACTCGCCTTCAAACAGCCGCCTAACCTCAAACAGACCATCGTTCGCAGCAAATTACCCAGCTGTCAGGAGAACAGCGACCACGACACCACACAACCCTGCCACGGCAACCTCTGCAAGACATGCCAGATCATCAACACAGATACCATCATCACACGTGAGGACACCACCCACCAGGTACATGGTACATACTCATGTGACTCGGCCAACGTTGTCTACCTCATACATTGCAGGAAAGGATGCCCCGGAGCATGGTACATCGGCGAGACCATGCAGACACTGCGACAACGTATGAACGGACACCGCGCAACAATCACCAGGCAGGAGTGTTCCCTCCCAGTCGGGGAACACTTCAGCAGTCAAGGACATTCAGCCTCCGATCTTCGGGTAAGCGTTCTCCAAGGTGGCCTTCGAGACACACGACAACGCAAAATCGTCGTGCAGAAACTGATAGCCAAGTTCCGCACCCATGAGGACGGCCTCAACCGGGATCTTGGGTTCATGTCACGCTACATGTAACCCCACCTAACATAGAGTCATCCAGACTCGAGTCATCGTTGGCTTGTTCTCTCTACACAGATGTGGCCAGACCGGCTGTGATTTCCAGCAAAAAAAGTTTTTTGTTTTCCATACAGACCCCAGCATCTGCACATTTGACCCCTTGTGACCCCACCTCATTGTCTTTGATGTAATGTTTTCCTGACTGACCTGTTTGGACACCATCCACACCTTTGATTGCCGTGATTATCTCTCTGCCGAGGTGTGATAAAGGGCAGTTAGAAAGATTAACTGTAATCATCTGGCAGTGTTCTCTGACTATATATGCTGTGCCTATATGCATCTCTTCACTTCACCTGACGAAGGAGCAGCGCTCTGAAAGCTTGTGATTTCAAATAAAGCTGTTGGACTATAACCTGGTGTTGTGCGACTTCTCACACAAGAATGAGTGCTGGGACCACTGCTGTTCACAATTTACATTAATGATTTAGACTTTGGAATCAAAAACCCAATTTCTAAATATGTGGATGATACCAAATTGGGGGGGATAGTCAATACTGAGGAGGACTGCAACAAATTACAGGAGGACATTAATAAACTTGCAGAATGGGCAAATAATTGGCAAATGAAGTTCAACACAGATAAATGTGAGGTATTATATTTTGGTAGGAAGAATAGGGAGGTCATTTATTAATTGGAGGGTGCGAGTCTAGGTGGTGTAGAGGATCAAAGGGATCTCGGAGTACAAATGCAGAAATCACTAAAAGTTGCGCCACAGGTTAGCAAGGCCATAAAAAAAGCAAACCAAGCACTCAGGTTTATCTCTAGAGGGATAGATTGAAAAGTAGGGAAGTTATGCTAAACCTGTATCGAACCTTGGTTAGACCACACTTGGAGTACTGCGTGCAGTTCTGGTCGCCATATTATAAAAAGGATATAGAGGCACTGGAGAGGGTGCAGAGAAGATTTACAAGGATGATACCATAATCACTACTCCCACCAACTACAAAACTTACCTGATCCTGGGCTGTGGCCTTTTCTGGAGCCTTCCTTACCCGACAAGCAGCAGAGCATGTCAATCAGGCTGGCTTCTGGGCGAGGAAGCTGGTTAAAAAAAAACACGCATGCCGTGGAGTTAAATCTCCATGGCCTTCCGGGAAACCCACATTTCAGGGTTTCCCAACCTTAATTCCTCCCTCCCGCTCCAAAACCCCACCCCAGTGAATATTGCGGCCTAAGTGTTAGAAGTAGTTCGCTATCTTCTCTGGCGCAGCCAATGTTGGTCAGCAAGCACAGGGGTGATGGGTGAACGGGACTTGATGCGAGTTAGGATACGGGCGCGAGTTAGGATACGGGCAGCAGAGTTTTGGATGAGCTCAAGTTTACGGAGGGTGCAAGGAGAATACAATTCTCTTCTGAAAGTTACTATTGAATCTGCTTCCACTACCCTTTCAGGTCGTGCATTCCAGATCACAACTCACTCTGTAAAATAAAACTCATTTCCCCCCTGGTTCTTTATCCAAATATCTTAAATCTGTCTCCTCTGGTTACCGACCCTTCTGCCACTGTAAACTGTTTCTCCTTAGTTACTCTATCAAAACCTTTCATGATTTTGAACACCTCTATCAAATCTCCTCTTAACCTTCTCTACTCTAAGGTGAACAGCCCCAGCTTCTCCCGTCACTCCACGTATCTGCAGTCCCTCATCCCTGGAATCATTCTACTAAATCTCTTCCGCACCGTCTCCAAGGCCTTGGCATCCTTCCTAAAGAGTGGTGCCCAGAATTGAACACAATACTCCAGCTATGGGGTAACCTGTGTTTTATAAAGTTTTAGCATAACTTCCTTGCTTTTGTATGGGCCACCATGTCCTACCTGGGCCTCCTCGCCTCAGGGTCAAAAAGTTGGGCCCTCCTTTTTTACCAGATTACCGGCAATAACACCTCAACCGAAGAGTCTTTGAACTTGTAAGCTTAGTGCCCCACTGAAGCACCAGCCTCAGGCATGGCCGTGATCCACATTGATACAGATGTAAAATGGCCGTCTCGAACCTTGCAGCTGCTGTCGGAGTACAAGCTTTTCCTCACCACCAACAAACCCCTCCCCCCTCCGCACCAACCCTGAGGCAGACTGCCTGTGGAGGTGCCATTGGCGCTAGGAGTCTGTGGTGAATATGTAATGAAGGTGCACGGAGGAAAATCCAGCAGTTTCTCGGCAGAGTTACACCAATGGGCAGAAGTGCAGTTTCGGTGGCAAACTCACCCTCGGAAAAATCTAGTCCCATGATTCTCATTCCTGTTTGATCATGTGATCCTCTCCACAGAAAGACTGAACAGACTGGGGCTCTTTTCTCTCGAAAATAGTAAGATTGGGCAGAGTCAACATGGATTTATGAAAGGGAAATCCTGTTTGACAAACCTATTGGAGTTCTTTGAGGATGTAACTAGTGGAGTAGACAAAGGGGAACCGGTAGATGTGGTGTATCTGGATTTTCAGAAGGCCTTCGATAAGGTCCCACAGAAGAGGTTGGTGAACAAAATTAGGGCACATGGAATTGGGGTTAATATACTTGCATGGATTGAGAATTGGTTAACAGAAAGAAAACAAAGAGTAGTGATAAACGGGTCTTTTTCAGGATAGCAGGCTGTGACTAATGGGGTACCGCAAGGATCGGTGCTTGGGCCCCAGCTATTCACAATCTATATCAATGATTTGGATGAGGGGACTAAATGTAACATTTCCAAATTTGCTGATGATACAAAGCTAGGTGGCAGTGTCAGTTGCGTAGAGGATGTGAAGAGGCTTCAAGGGGATCACGACAGGCTCAGTGAGTGGGCAAGAACATGGCAGATGGAATATAATGTGGATAAATGTGCAGTTATCCACTTTGGCAGAAAAAACAGAAAGGCAGAGTATTTCCTAAATGGTGAAAGATTGGGGAATGCAGATGCTCAAAGGGACCTGGGTGTCCTTGTACATGAGTCACTGAAAGTGAATGTGCAGGTGCAGCAAGCCATTCGGAAGGCAAATGGTATGCTGGCCTTCATTACCAGAGGATTTGCGTACAGGAGTAAAGAAGTCTTACTCCAATTATATAGGGCCTTGGTGAGACCACACCTGGAGTACTGTGTACAATTTTGGTCTCCTTACCTAAGGAAGGATATACTTGCCATAGGAGGGAGAGCAACAAAGGTTCATGAGATTGATTCTTGGGATGGCAGGATTGTCGTATGAGAAGAGATTGAGTAAACTAAGCCTGTATTCTCTTGAATTCAGAAGAATGAGAGGCGATCTTATTGAAACATATAAGATTGTGAAGGGGTTGGATCGGGTGGATGCGGGGAGGATGTTCCCGATGACGGGTGAGACTAGAACTAGGGGACATAGTCTTAGAATAAGGGGCTGCTCTTTCAAAACTGAGATGAGGAGGAACTACTTCACTCAGAGGGTGGTAGGTCCATGGAATATGCTGCCACAAAAAGCTGTAGAAGCTACATCATTAAATAAATTTAAAACAGAAATAGACAGTTTCCTAGAAGTAAAGGGCATTAAGGGTTACGGGGAGCGGGCAGGAATTTGGACATGAGTCTAGGTTCGGATCGGTCATGGCCCTGTGGGTAGTGGAGCGGGCCCAGGGACCGTGTAGCCTGATTCTGCTCCTATTTCGTGTGTGCAATTCTGTTAGATGCAGGAGATGGTTCTGTGATAGTAGATTGGCGGTTAGGATCAGATCAGCCATGATCTTATTGAATGGCGGAGCAGGCTCGAGGGGCCGATTGGCCTACTCCTGCTCCTATTTCTTATGTTCTTATGTTCTAAATGAGAGAGGATCTCATTGAAGCATACAAAATTATTACAGGGCTTGATAGGATGGATGCTGGGAGAATGTTTCCCTTGGCTGGGGAGTCTAGAACCAGGGGCCACAGCCTCAAGATAAAGGGTAGGCCATTCAGGACTGAAATGAGAAGACATTTCTTCACACAGAGGGTGGTGAATCTTTGGAATTCTCTACCCCAGAGGGCTGTGGAGGCTCAGTCATTGGATATATTCAAAACAGAAGTCGATAGATTTCTGACTAGTAAGGGCATCAAGGGATATGGCGATAGGGCCGGTGAATGGAGTTGAGGCAGAAGATCAGCCATGATCTCATTGAATGGCAGAGCAGGCTCAAAGGGCCGAATGGCCTACTCCTGCTCCTATTTCTTATGTTCTTAAAAGAGAAGGCTGAGGGGTGTCTTTATAGAGGTCTTTAAATTTATGAAGAGGTTCGATAGGGTAGACGTAGAGATGGTGTTTCCACTTGTGGAGGAGTTCAAAACTAGGGGCCATAAATTTGAGATAGTCACCAATAAATTGAATAAAGAATTCAGGAGAAACTTCCTTACTCAGAGAGTGGTGAGAATGTGGAACTTGCTACCACATGGTGTGGTTGAGGCGAATAGGATGGATGCATTTAAGGAGAAGCTCGATAAGTACATGAGGGACAAAGGAATAGAAGGATATGTTGATAGGGTGAGATGAAGTAAGATGAGACAAGGCTCGTGTGGAGCATAAACACCGGCATAGACCTGTTGGGCTGAATGGCCTGTTTCTGTGCTGTAATATTCTATGTAACATGTATGAACAGCAAGTTGAAAAGGATTAGATTCTGTAAGAATGCAATCCATTGAGGGAATAGTCCTTGCTAGCCACTCTCTGGGGTCACACAAGAAGAATGATCACTTGACCAAGATGCTGGAGGGTTGCCAGCAAAAGCCAAGTTCTCAGGAAGGAAGGGGAGAAAATTGGAACAAAAAAATCAGTTCACTCCAAGAGCCATCCAATCTTGTTTGACACATGCTCACTTCTGTCACAATTAACCTTGTTAATCAGACTATTTTGAAGAAAATATTTGTTTATCTAGAATGGTTTTAGAAGTGACGCCCACTATGAGGACACATTGTGGTTATTTACTATAATGGATTGTTTGTGAACATTTCTTACCAGCACCATGACTTTATCACTTATTAGCATCAGGCTTGTAGCTCTTAGGCTCTAGGCCAGAGTCTTGCAAATTTAAATAACAGCCTCAGTCTTATTTACTTTTAATTCCTGTTGAGAAGCAAAATGTAATTATTTTAATTTAATTTGGATAAGGTCTAACCAACTGAAAATAGTGCAATAATTCTGATTCTATATTAAGCAGAAACAATTTGGATTTGTGTGTCATCACTAGGACATCGCCACCACACTTTAAAGAAGACTGGTTAATCGCCGTGCTCGACCATGTACTATAAGTGAACAGGAGAGCAAGAACGTGATTGACAATGCAATCGAACCACTGCACCTGGTGTTAACACTTATTAGCTTATCTCATCTTTAATTGAAAGAACAAGCCTCTCATCCAGGGGTAGAACATAAGAAATAGGAGCAGGAGTAGGCCATTTGGCCCTTCGAGCCTGCTCCGCCATTCAATAAGATCATGGCTGATCTTTTACCTCATCTCAACCTTCCTGCACTATCCCCATATCCCTTGATTTCCTTAATATTCAAAACCTATCGATCTCTGTCTTGAATATACTCAACGACTGAGCCTCCACAGCCCTCTGGGGTAGAGAATTGCAAAGATTCACCACCCTCTGAGTAAAGAAATTTCTCCTCATCTCAGTCCTAAATGGCCAACCCCTTATTCTGAGACGGTGACCCCTAGTTCTAGACTCCCCAGCCAGGGGAAACTTCCTCCCTGCATCTACCCTGTCAAGCCCAGTAAGAATTTTGTATGCTTGGGTAGGGTGCATGGAGATCCAAATGAAGTGAATGAGGAGAAATAAACAACTGAAAATTTAAACTATTCATACATATAAAATTGCATTTATGGTGTGAAATATGTGGAGCATCATACCTTTAAGTATTCTATTGTATATGGAAGTTGCTGATGTAGTTGATCAGACCTGAGCCATTTAATCCCGTTCACACTATTGTAATTAAGAGTCTCCTTTGTCTGCTTGCTGTAAAGTTGTGTGTGGAATAAATTGTGTGAGATTAGTGTTAATCTAGTTTCTTGTGGGTCGGAGCCCCATAGCAAAATTGCCGCAAATTTGGCATTACTTCAGACTAATTTGGCAATTCAATTCTGAGAGGCTGTAAGATTGTTGGTGTGGAAAATGGAAAAATATCACACTGGCACAGTCAGGGATGCTTTTGGGTTGTGACCATGGAACTGATGGGTACGGTAGCATAGTGGTTATGTTACTGGACTAGTAATCCTAGAGGCCTGGAGTAATGATCCGGAGAGGTGTAGTTCAAATCCCACCACAGGCAGCTGGGGAATTTAAATTTAATTAATTAAAATAAATCTGGAATTAAAAACTAGTATCAGTAATGGTGACCATGAAACTATCGGATTGTCATAAAAACCCATCTGGTTCACTCATGTCCTTTAAGGAAGGAAATCTGCTGTCCTTATATGTGACTCCAGACCCGCAGCAATGTGGTTGACTCTTAACTGCCCTCTGCAGTTCAAGAAGGTGCCTCACCACCACCTTCTCAGGGGCAGTTAGGGATGGGCAATAAATGCTGGCCTTGCCAGCGATGCCCACATCCCATGAACAAATAAAAAACATTGTTGAGCAGAATGCTTATTGCTTAAAATTGAAAATGTTCCGTTCCCCAGTACTAGCATCCATCATACTGATGAATAGAAACATTCACAAATTCTTTTTCACATCAGATTAGAACCAGGCTATATTTGAGAAGCTTGCATTGAGGTCTAACTCTAGAGCAAGTCACACAATGGTCACACACACACACAACTGAGTAAACTAAATCCAGATCACCCGCTCTTTAAAATCAAACCTTCCTACAAAACAGAACAGTTTACCATGAACACGAAAGGGAATGTTTTGATTACAAATTTTAAGCTTTGTAACTTTTTGCTTGATACTTCTCACTGACGATTAGCTTTTAAACATTTAAAGCACTTATTTTTCAAGTCCTGGACCCAGGCGTTTCCTGATAAAACAGTATCCAAACAGAAATAGGAACTGCAAGATTTAAGGATAACGTAAAATTAATGTTTACAGACACATTTAGTTTTAAAGTTTTTTTATTACACTGTAGTTTAGTAAAAAATGTGCTTTAAAAGTTATTCATCTTAAAAGCTAATTACTATTATATAAACACACAGCAATATCATCAATAAAGGAGAACAATGGGTACTGTTGATGTGAAATGTTTATCCCACAAATTTCACATTTAATATTTCGGCCATTGCAGAGTGGTCACTAATAGGCCAACCTTATACCTACACACCTGCACACAAACACCTACACACACACACACACACACACACACGAGATAGAAAGTTCATTCAAGATTGGGGAATCACACACCCCTCTAACATCAGGACATATACAAAGCAAAACACTGGTTGGTGCATAACTGTCCATTTTGCAGACTGCTCAGGAGCTGGCTTTTCCTTTTACTGAATTTTACTCCCGTTGATGGGACTATGATATTCAACAGTGGCTGCGTGAGGATTCCTCAAACATGGGATTGCTTCAATTATTTATTGTTACTGAGAGCACTTGTCTCTACACAATAACTGTTGTCTATTCTTCAGATGTATTAAACACATATATAATTGGGAGACACGAGCAGTAAATGTTCCAAAAGGGTTGCACAATATAATGCTATTCTGTGGAAATATGTATTGTGCAAAAATGTTGCTGGAAAATTCAGTCAAATCTCTCATTGGAACTATGGCAATTGCAACAATATGGTGCCTTTTACATGGTACGGTGATCAGCGAGATTTCATTTCCCACGGGATTTAAACAAAGAGAAGGTATAAACAAAGCTGGAAGAGAGAGAATGAAAAAAAGAGACAGACAGTCAGATACAGCAAGGAGACAATGAGAGGAAGAGGATTAGGAAAAAAAGTTATAATTTAACTCTGGATCAAAAGTCTTCTTATAACAAGTACACGTTAGTTGTCTCTATACACGCATAGCGTAAGAGATACCGAGGAATGCACTCAAATAGCTTTTTTTGTTGACTTTGCATCAGCAGGAAAAACAACCAAAAAAAATACAAAGAAAATACGGGGAAAATGATGCTTCATTTTAGGTAAATTCACATGGGATTGTGGAAGTAGTGACGGATCCTTGAAGTTAACTGAGAATGGTATGTGCCAGTAAGGATTCTGGTGACAATCTGAACATATTACATATGGTTAACAGTAACAAGGTTAGTAAATGGCTAGTGAAGTGGAAGTCTATTGAACTCCCCTGTTCTCTATAATTCATTGTCCGCTGATATAAAACAAATCTTTATGATTCACGGTTTGCTTGTGATTGCCATACGTGGATATTATTCTCCCCAAGGGTACAGGGCAGCATAAATAATTGTGTTAAGTTTCATTTTTTTTGACTGCTATCATCAATTACCAGTAATTTTTTTTTTTTTGCTGCTTCACTTACTCCAGTTAATCGCTTATTGAAAGGCTTGAAATGGAAAGGCCTCCTTGTGGCTATAGAGTATTCCTCATGTAATAGCACAAGAAATGATTCATCAAAGCTCATATTTAACAGCAAAATATCACAGCGACCTCGAAATGAACTAATTTCTGAGGGAGTGATCCAGAGAACATTCAGTCCCGTTACACTTCATTTTCTTAGTCTTACTAAGATAGGTAAACTATCCCTCCTCATCCTTCTCGACCTGTCTGCAGCCTTTGACACGGTTGACCACACCATCCTCCTCCAACGCCTCTCCACCGTCGTCCAGCTGGGTGGGACTGCACTCACCTGGTTCCATTCATATCTATCGAATCGTAGCCAGAGAATCACCTGCAACAGCTTCTCTTCCCGCTCCCGCATCATTACCTCTGGTGTCCCCCAAGGATCTATCCTTGGCCCCCTCCTATTTCTCATCTACATGCTGCCCCTCGGCGACATCATCTGAAAACACAGCATCTGTTTCCACATGTACGCTGACGACACCCAGCTCTATCTCACCACGACTTCTCTGGACCCCTCCACGGTCTCTAAATTGTCAGACTGCTTGTCCAACATCCAGTACTGGATGAGCAGAAATTTTCTCCAATTAAATATTGGGAAGACCGAAGCCATTGTCTTCGGCCACAAACTCCATTCCCGAGCCACCGACTCCAGACTGCTCGCAACCTTGGTGTCATATTTGACCCTGAAATGAGCTACCAACCACATATCCCCATCATAACTAAGACCGCCTATTTCCACCTCCGTAACATCGCCCATCTCCGCCCCTGCCTCAGCTCTTTTGTTGCTGAAACCCTCATCCATGCCTTTGTTACCTCTAGACTTGACTATTCCAACACAATCCTGGCTGGCCTCCCACATTCTACCCTACGTAAACTTGAGGTCATCTGAAACTCGGCTGCTCATGTCCTAACTCGCACCAAGTCCCATTCACGCATCACCCCTGTGCTCGCTGACCTACATTGGCTCTCAGTTAAGCAACGCCTCGATTTCAAAATTCTCATCATTGTTTTCAAATCCCTGCACAGCCTCGCCCCTCCCTATCTCTGTCATCTCCTCCAGCCCCACAACCCCTCCTGAGATATCTGCACTCTTCTAATTCTGCCCTCTTGAGCATCCCTGATTATAATTGCTCAACCATTGGTGGCCGTGCCTTCTGTTGCCTAGGCCCTAAGCTCTGGAATTCCCTCACTAAACCTCTCCGCCTCGCTACCTCTCTTTCCTCCTTTAAGATGCTTCTTAATACCTACCTCTTTGACCAAGCTTTTGGTCACCTGCCCTAATTTCTCCTTATGTGGCTCGGTGTCAAATATTTTTGTCTTACAACACTCCTGTGAAGCACCTTGGGACGTTTTACTACGTTAAAGGCGCTATATAAATACAATTTGTTGTTGTTGTTGTTACTCCATGAGTGCCCTTGGGACAGTTGAAATAATATCTGTGGAATATGACGGGGCCTAGCGACCATAAGCAACAGCCTGACTTCGAAGTGAATCACTAGGCACTCAAAGTTTACTCACTATTGTAGAAGTGAATGTCAATCTGATATTTAACTATATGCGTGTCAACTGAACGTAAAAATGCTTAAAATTGTTGATATCTCCAGCATCTTCATAGAATAACTAGCACATACATTGGACAATTAAATCTTACAAATACAGTCCACACAGCACTAAAAAAAACTTTATTATCCAATCCTCTGAATTAAGCAACATAAATAACACAGGAAAGTGGGACCTTAGCAACACAAATATTGAATTGTTAGATCATTTGAATTAAGAACAGACTGTACTGGTCGCAACCAACTTAATCCACTCACAGCTTTGTGGGTTATTCAGTCAAATCATTTTCAGCCCACTTCAACCTAGGTTTTCCAATTTGCGTTGTTTTACCGACAGTGTGAACCGATTTATCTTAAATGGTTAATGCAAGCGTTAAATAATGGCAATTGAAATCTAGGCTTCTGTCTCATAGAAACATAGAAATAGAAAAATAGGAGGAGTAGGCCATTCGGCCCTTCTAGCCTGCTCCGCCATTCAATATGATCATGGCTGATCCTCTATCTCAATACCATATTCCCGCTCTCACTTTGTTTCTGTCTTCACGGAGGAAGACACAAAAAACCTCCCAGAAATACGAGAAACCAAGGGTGTGGCGAGAATGAGGAACTTAAAGAAATTATTATTAGTAAAAAAACAATAATAGCAAAATTAATCGGGCTAAAAGTCGATAAATCCCAAGGACCGGATGACCAACATCCTAGGGTTTTGAAAGAGGTGGCCATTGGGAAAGTGGATGCGTTAGTTGTCATCTTCCAAAATTCTATAGATTCTGGAACAATTCCTGCAGATTGGAGGATAGCAAATGTAACCCCGCTATTTAAGAAAGGAGGGAGAGAGAAAATGGGGAACTACAGACCTGTTAGCCTCACATCAGTAGTTAGGAAAATGCTGGAATCTATTATAAAGGATGCAATAACTGGGCACTTAGAAACTAATAGTAAGATTGGACAGAGTCAACATGGATTTATGAAAGGGAAATCCTGTTTGACAAACCTATTGGAGTTCTTTGAGGATGTAACTAGTGGAGCAGACAAAGGGTAACCGGTAGGTGTGGTGTATTTGGATTTTCAGAAGGCCTTTGATAAGGTCCCACAGAAGAGGTTGGTGAACAAAATTAGGGCACATTGAATTGGGGGTAATCATAGAATCATAGAAGATAGGAGCAGGAGTAGGCCATTCGGCCCCTCTAGCCTGCTCCGCCATTCAATGTAATCATGGCTGATCATCCAAATTCAGTACCCTGTCCCTGCTTTCTCCCCATATCCCTTGATCCCTTTAGCCTTAAGAAATATATTCAACTCCTTCTTGAATCTATTTAATGAATTGGCCTCTACTGCCTTCTGTGGCAGAGAATTCCACAGGTTCACCACTCTGGGTGAAGAAATTCCTCCTCATTTCTGTCCTAAATGGCTTACCCCTTATCCTTAGACTGTGACCCCTGGTTCTGGACTCCCCGACCATCGGGAACATCCTTCCTGCATCTAGTTTGTCCTGTCCTGTCAGAATTTTATAAGTTTCAATGAGATCCCCTCTCATTCTTCTAAACTCCAGTGAGTAAAAGCCCAATCGACCCAATCTCTCTTCATACGTCATTCCTGCCATCCCAGGTATCAGCCTTGTGAATCTTCGCTGAACTCCTTCTATGGCAAGAACATCCTTCCTCAGATAAGGCGACCAAAACTGCAGACAGTACTCAAGGTGTGGTCTCATCAAGGCCCTGTACAACTGCAGCAAGACATCCTTGCTCCTGTACTCAAACCCTCTCGCTATGAAGGCCAACATACCATTTGCCTTCTTAACCGCCTGCTGCACCTGCATGCTTACCTTCAGCGACTGGTGCACAAGGACACCCAGGTCTCGTTGCACTTCCCCTTCTCCCAATCTATTGCCATTCAGATAATAGTCTGCCTTTCTGTTTTTGACACCAAAGCGGATAACCTCGCATTTATCCACGTTATATTGCATCTGCCACGCTTCTGCCCAATCACCCAACCTGTCCAAATCATCCTGGAGTTTCTCAGCATCCTCCTCGCAGCACACACGCCCACCCAGTTTTGTGTCGTCTGCAAACTTGGAGATATTACATCTAGTTCCCTTATCTAGATCATACTAGCATGGATTGAGAATTGGTTAACAGACAGAAAACAAAGAGGAAGGATAAACGGGTCTTTTTCAGGATGGCAGGCTGTGACTAGTGGGGTACCGCAAGGATCGGTGCTTGGGCCCCAGCTATTCACAATCTGTATCAATGATTTGGATGAGGGGACTAAATGTAACATTTCCAAATTTGCTGATGACACAAAGGTAGGTGGCAGTGTCAGTTGCGAAGAGGCCTCAAGGGGATTTCGACAGGCTCAGTGAGTGGGCAAGAACATGGCAGATGGAATATAATGTGAATAAATGTGAAGTTATCCACTTTGGTAGAAAAAACAGAAAGGCGGAGTATTTCCTAAATGGTGAAAGATTGGGGAATGCAGATGCTCAAAGGGACCTGGGTGTCCTAGTATATGAGTCACTGAAAGTGAATGTGCAGGTGCAGCAAGCTATTAGGTAGGCAAATGGTATGCTGGCCTTCATTACAAGAGGATTTGAGTACAGGAGTAAAGAAGTCTTACTCCAATTATATTGGGCCTTGGTGAGACCACACCTGGAGTACTGTGTACAATTCTGGTCTCCTTACCTAAGGAAGGATATACTTGCCATAAAGGGAGTGCAACGAAGGTTCACGAGATTGATTCCTGGGATGGCGGGACTGTCGTATGAGAAGAGATTGAGTAAACTAGGCCTGTATTCTCTTGAATTCAGAAGAATGAGAGGGGATCTCATTGAAGCATACAAAATTATTACAGGGCTTGATAGGGTGGATGCTGGGAGAATGTTTCCCTTGGCTGGGGAGTCTAGAACCAGGGGCCACAGCCTCAGGATAAAGGGTAGGCCATTCAGGACTGAGATGAGAAGAACTTTCTTCACACAGAGAGTGCTGAATCTTTGGAATTCTCTACCCCAGTGGGCTGTGGAGACTCAGTCATTGGATATATTCAAAACAGAAATCGATAGATTTCTGACTAGTAAGGGCATCAAGGGATATGGCGATAGGGCCGGTGAATGGAGTTGAGGCAGAAGATCAGCCATGATCTCATTAAATGGCGGAGCAGGCTCGAAGGGCCGAATGGCCTACTCCTGCTCCTATTTCTTATGTTCTCTCCCTATACCCCTTGATGCCTTTTGTGTCTAGAAATCTATCTATCTTCTTCTTAAATATATTCAGTGACTTGGCCTCCACAGCCTTCTGTGGTAGAGAATTCCACAGGTTCATCACCCTCTGAGTGAAGAATTTCTCCTCATCTCAGTCCTAAATGTCCTACCCCATGTCCTGAGACTGTGACCCCTCATTCTGGACCCACCAGCCAGATGAAACATCCTCCCTGCATCCAGTCTGTCTAGCCCTGTCAGAATTTTATATGTTTCAATGAGATCCCCTATCATTCTTCTAAACTCTAGTGAATACAGGCCTAGTCGACCCAATCTCTCCTCATACAACAGTCCTGCCATCCCAGGAATCAGTTTGGTGAATCTTCGCTGCACTCCCTCTATGGCAAGTATATCCTTTCTGAGGTAAGGAGACCAAAACTGCACACAGTACTCCAGGTGTGGTCTCACCAAGGCCCTGTATAACTGTAGTAAGGCATCCTTGCTCCTGTACTCAAATCCTCTTGCAATGTAGGCCAACATACTATTTGCCTTCCTAACTGCTTGCTGCACCTGCATGTTTGCTTTCAGTGACTGGTGTACAAGGACACCCAGGCCCCTCTGTACATCAACATTTCCCAATCTATCACCATTTAAATAATACTCTGCCTTTCTGTTTTTCTACCAAAGTGGATAACTTCACATTTATCCACGTTATACTGCATCTGCCATTTATTTTCCCACTCACTCAACTTGTCTAAATCGCCTTGAAGCTTCTATGCATCCTCCTCACAACTCACAATCCCACCTAGTTTCGTGTCATCAGCAAACTTGGAAATATTACATTTGGTTCCCTCATCCAAATCATTGATATATATTGTGAATAGCTGGGGCCCAAGCACTGATCCCTGCGGTACCCCACTCGTCACCGCCTGCCACCCCAAAAAAGACCCATTTATTCCTACTCTCTGTTTCCTGTCTGTGAACCAATTTTCAATCCATGCCAGTATATTACCCCCAATCCCATGTGTTTTAATTTTGCACACTAACCTCTTATGTGGGACTTTATCAAAGGCCTTCTGAAAATCCAAATACATCACATCCACTGGTTCTCCCTTATCTATTCTACCAGTTACATCCTCAAAATACACCAGTAGGTTTGTCAAACACGATTTCCCTTTCCATGTTGACTTTGTCTAATCCCATTGATATTTTCTAAGTGTCTGTTATCACATCCTTTATAATAGACTCTAGCATTTTCCCTACTACTGATGTTAGGCTAACCGGTCTGTAGTTCCCTGTTTTCTCTCTCCCTCCTTTTTTAAATAGTGGGGTTACATTTGCCACCCTCCAATCTGCAGGAACTGTTGCATAATCTATAGAATTTTGGAAGATGACAACCAATGCATCCATTATTTCCATGGCTACCTCTTTTAGTACTCTGGGATGCAGATTATCAGGCCCTGGGGATTTATCGGCTTTCAGTCCCATTAATTTCTCCAACACTATTTTTTTACTAATACTAATTTCCTTTCATTCCTCCTTCTCACTAGACCCTTGGTTCCTTAGCATTTCTGGGAAGTTATTTGTGTCCTCTTCCGTGAATACAGAACCAAAGTATTTGTTTAATTGCTCTGCTATTTCCTTGTTCCCCATTATAAATTCTCCCGTTTCTGACTGTAAGGGACTTACATTTGTCGTCACTAATTTTTTTCTTTTTACATACTTGTAGAAGCTCTTACAGTCCGCTTTTATATTCCTTGCAAGTTTACTCTCATACTCTATTTTTCCCCTCAATCCTTTTTTGCTGAACTCTAAACTGCTCCCAATCCTCAGGCTTGCTACTTTTTCTGGCAACTTTATATGACTCCTCTTTGGATCTAATACTATCTTGTATTTAATACTATCTTGTCTCTGCCCTGCACACTTTGGAGTTTTATTTCCTCTTGTAGCACACTGCTTAACATTTTTTGCATAAAATTCTTTTGTGCACTATTTTAGTGCAGATGTTAACCCATTCTAAAATGCATATTTAACGATTACATTAAACCAGCACACAAAGGAATTTTGCATGAATGTGTTAAGCAATGTGAGGAGGGAGTGATTTTATCAGCCATGTGCCCATAAAAAGCTTCCTGGTGACAAAGGTATTCTCAATATTCAAGTTGTTTTGGCTTTGCTTTTCCCCACATAAAATTAAGTTCCAATTATACTCGGAACCGTAGTGGAGCTGAGCAGCACTTAAGTGTGTATCCCGTAGGATATTTTCCTCCATGCACTAGTATTAACCAATCTGTAAATGTATTCCTTGTGAATTTGCCTTAGCAAGGAATTCTATTCATGCCACATTGCTCATGGTGCATGTGTGTTACAGGCAGGCAGTGAAGTGATTTCCCCTTTCCCTTACTGTCAACCAATCTTCAGCTTTGGGGAGATTAGCAGTTGACTAGCATATGGTTAAGCCTATGGCAACAACATAATACAGTATTTGGATGACAGGCCGAGACATGTTGTATCAAACTCTTGAGTTTCAGGAACCAAGCAGGACGACAACAAAAGATCCAACTGCAAAGCCAGCTTCAATCAAGCACCTTATAAAACAGATCAAACGTCTCCGCCTGTCACTCAGTGGATTAACTCAAGCAATTAAGTATAAAACAGCCTATGTACGTGAACTACTCGAGCTAATCCTTTGATTGACGGCTGCGATGGTTGATCTGTCGTGTAGGGATTTCTCCAAACTAGTTGGCAGCTAAATATAGCTACAGCTGATGAGCAGCCAAAAGGACCTGAAGTAATTACACTTTCAGCAGCGCACTAAGACAAGACAAAGCTATATATACACATACACGGACAGAAAGAAACTACGCAAGTGAAAGCAAAAAGGTATAATGCACCACTTGCCAGTGCTAATCAGCTGACATATTATATTGGAACATATAGTCAATAGCCCAATTTCAAGGGTTCCCCCACCCCCATTCTCTAACTGGGGCATGGTTCCAAGAGCATTGGTATCTCTCTGACACCCTGCCCCGAGATGGCCATTCTTTGTGTGTGAGCCTAGACTATCAGCAGGCTATTTGAGCATGGAGGGCATCGCAACTATTCTGATCCTTCTCTCGCCCAACGCCCACACACAAGCATGTTTCAGCAAGGGTCAGTGGAGAGCAATCAGGATTGCAAACTCTAGCTTATTTTTTTTATTTGTTCCCTCGTCCAGGAGAGCAGAAATGCAATTGTAGTGCCTCAATTGCTAATCTCGCTGAGGTCAGCTAACTCAGCACAGACCTGTAATGAAGCCTGCGACCTCTGGTCTGTGTGGCTTAGTACTACATCATGCGGTCTCTGTACCCACTCGGGAAAACAAAATAAATTAGGTCTAATCACTCCATGTGTAGAGCCTTGATAGCATCGACACTGATTTTAGCTAATTTTATTAAGAGATATTCTGCACAGCATATGTGCTGTATAGCACAGTCACCCATTACATCAGAATATCATAAGTACAGTTTTATCAGATCAGATAGATGAGACTCTTTAGAAAATTAGCTAGGTTGGAAATGAAACAATGAGATTTAAACTCTCATCTTTTCATTTGACAGATTAACCTTTTACTACCTTGAGCGAGCCGGTGTTGGTGTTTCAGGAGCTACGGCTGTGCTTTACACTAAATATGCTAATTTGCCACCTTAGCTGTTATGCATGACTACATGCCAAGTGTACAGTCACTACACTCAGAAGCACAGGCAAGCAATTTAAGAAAAGGGAGATTTTTTTCAGAAGATAAGGCTGTGTTTTTATCTTCCTCAGCTCCTTGTGCAAAGCCTGTATGCAAGTAATCTAAAATGGAGCTTACATATTCAGTCATGGATTGAGTTTATCTTTGCTTCAGACTGTATTACAATAAATATATGCTGGGGAGAGACACCAGGAGGTAAAAATCGCACAATTTCACAGCACAGGTTTTTCTAATATTTGTACCAGGCTTTTTTGTTTTTTGTTCTGTGCCTTCCTGTTTATGCAGAACAAGGGGAAAAGAAAGTATACTTTGCATAGCTGCCATCAACATACAGAGGTTCTGCAAAATCTGGTATTGCAAAATATAGTAGGTGCCTTAATCCTACATCACTGGAATGTAGCATTGCTGGGGAAAATCGACAGTGTTGGCTGCTCGCTGAAATATTATGAAGCGCTTTACCACAAACACTTCAAATCCTGTAATAAATCTGTATTTATTAATTGCAGCGATGAATGGAAAAATGCTAAGGGTGTAATTATTGAGCGCGTGTACTAATGAAGGCAAAATTCAGTCACTACAAGAACGTTTAATTCAAGAGCTGCAACCTTTTTGTGTGTGATTTGGCACGATATGCTTTCATGCTGCATTGCTGCAGTCTCCCTTTACAAAGGAACGTCTTCTGTTTCCCCTTCATTTCACCTCTGTGGATGATCCAGTGTGGAAGGGCAGACCGAGACTGCTAATGCCTTTATGGCTGTCAGAAGCTGGTTCTTTCTTGCGCCGAGACGGATAGCGAATTAACTCCCTTCCTTCCTTCCCCAGGTAGGAATCCACACCTGGCAGAGTGCGGCTGAGGACTGATGGCATTCGTCACTTCATTTTAAAATGTTTTTGCTATTGGCAGCATATGAATTTGTGATAGCTATAATGCAAGGACAGTCCTCCGTTGCCTCCATTTTAATTGCTAGTGCATCAAAGGATCGCAAATTGATTAAAAATTCCTGTTTAATCGCTAATGGCTTGCCCAGACACTCATTAAAATGCTGAGTCTCCAAATAGCTTGGTTATAATATTGTGGGGTCCGTGTAAACCCATCACATCATGCAATCGAAGCATTGTCAGCCAAGGTTTTTGGGTTAGATATGTGAGAAACAGCAGCAAACAAATAACAATAGGCAATATATTCCAGCTATGGAAAATAAATGTGAAGGCACAAGGAGGCTCACTGCACTTAAATTTAAAATATTTTTGCTGTCAATACATTTTTTTTTAAAGAATTTGGATATCCAGTTTATATTTATTTATTTTGCATGATGATTTTTTCTCTCCTCTCCTGAAGCTGTTGAGTCCTTGCTGGGGAATGGTTCCGCGGGCATCAATTAACCTCTGACACGTCGTCCAAGGGCCGAGATCCATGCGTGAGCCTCGACAGGCTATTCGACCATAGAAGGTTCGTTAGAACTGCTGGATTTGCTGGATTGCAATCAGATATGGGAACCCAGGCTAATTTTCCACATCAAAACCCAGGCTGTATCTAACCATATTACGCCTTCCTCCATCCAGGCTGAACTCAGCCAACTCAACACAGGCTGCCATCAAACTTGGGATTGGGACTTTTCTGTCTGTGTGGCTCAGCCACTCAATGTATAAATCTGTTGAGCCATGACAATTAAACTGCATCGTTAGCCTCAGTATTTCCTCCTTTGTTAGCAATCTTAGGTTTAAAAACCTATCATTTAATCATTACATCCCGATTAACCTCACATTCTGTTTTAAACCTTGGCAGTGTCCTGGACTATAGACCTTGGCCCTTCAGCTCGGAAGCCAAGAGTCTCAACAAATGTATCCGAGTTGCACAAGTATCTGACTGAGAATCAGATTAGAAGTTATGGGGATGGGTCGGAGGGTCGGAGGGTCGGAGGGTCGGAGGGTCGGAGGGGGGTGGGGAGAGAATATTATCTGTGGATGTCGGCAGGCCAGATTCAAGGAGTGGCGATTTGAGGATAGATGAATATCCTTAATAACGTTAGGGGATCAGAGAGTATTTCTACAAACCTTTCCCTCAGGAGATCAAAGGGTGAGTTAGAGTCCACGATAGGGTAGATTTTACACGGTCTGTGAAAGGAATGGACTTAATGGGTCAAATACTTTTTTTCTTGTTATGTGTGTTCTTATATTATGTAAACTGGTAAACAAATGTCACAGGTATGAGGAAAGAGAAATTATATTATCTAAACTTCTAAAGAGGAATTTATATGTGGTTCACAAAACAGAATAGACAAGCAACTGGGAATATAATAAATAAAACTTAAGGAAGTAATGAAAGTTGGTTATCAGCATCAAATAAAAAAGATTAAAACAAACCTCATTCAGACAGAGTTGATTCCCAGTCAGTGTTGAATAATCTGAGCTCAGCAATGGTGGTGGTAGGAGCACTACAATTTGCCTCAGAACCCCTGGACTAGAGAGGGGGTGAAAAGAGGCTGGAGTTCTCGTTGCCGATTATCCGGTGACTCCTGTTGGAATGTTCATGTATGGATGTTGGCTATGGCCAGCTCAGGTTGGGTGTGATGCAACACGCACTCAAATTGCCGGCCACCACTCACTATCTGGTCTCATGCGTGTAGAACAGTCACCTGGATGAGGTCCATAGGTTGAGAAGTGCCCGTGGAACAATGTGACACAAGGGCTGGAATTCTGAGGAGGAAGGCGGGTTGTGGGCGGGTGCTCCGAGGCAGGGCCTGATTTGCATGCGAGGCCTTGGTTTCCCGCCCGCAGGTTGAGAGGCAGGCTGGTTGCGGGCAGGTAGGCCTTCGGCTGAACAGAGGACGGAGGGAGGGTTCACTTGAGGGCTGGGCCGTTAAATAGATCGGGGAGGGGGGGGTAAAGAGGATTGAGGGTCAGGCAAACGATTGGGCGGGGGGGGGAAAGAGAGGATCGGGGGTTCGGGCAGACAATCAGGGAGGGAAGAGAGGATCGGGGGTCGGGCAGACAATCGGAGGGGGTGGGTAGAGGATTGGGGTGGGGGGGGGAGAAAAAGAGAGGATCGCGCCGGATGAGGGGAGGGTGGTGAAGGGAAGGTCATGGCCGGCCACCCGAGGATCGCGGCTGGCCTGAGCATCATCGCTTGGAGGGGGGGGGGGGGGGAGGGAGGCCTGGGAAGGCAATCAGAGGCCTCCAGAGGGGGTCTATGATTGTGGAGGGTGGGCTAGCCGGGGACCCTGGATCCAGGAGGTAGGTATAAAGGCACTTACCTCCTGGATCCAGCAGTCCTCGTCTTGCTGTAACTGCCAGGTTTCACGAGTTGTGTGAAACCCATCCACATGCAGTTAAAAACAGAATGGAGGTTAAAAAAGAGGCGTCCGGCCTCATTACAATATTTAAATTGACATGCCGGCTCCCGGGAGCAGGTTGACCGCCCGCCCCCGTCCCGGAAGTGGGCGGGTTGGTGGCGGGATCAGGTCAGGAATCCCATTTTTAACAATTTAACTACCCCCCACGTTCCAAATCCACCTGTTTTTTAAGGTTAAATTTCCCCCCAAGGAGTCAACGCCTTCAGGAGAGACGAGGGGAAGAGAAAAACAGCAGAAAAGGAACTGGAAAAAAAAAACGAACTCAACTGCAGATGGATTATTTTATTCCTGTGATAAACGTACATTTGGTGCGTCACTCACAGAGGCAAACAAGTCGTCCGTTTATGCGAACCGTAGTTTTGTACTCCAGGAATGTTGCACCAAGGGCTGCGGTATTGAAATCATTCCCAAAGCAGTGTGAGGAGGCAGTTGTGTTAAATTGTTTACTCTTTAATCTGAGTACACAAAGTTTCACATATGCATATTTACACACATGCAGATATGTAGTATAACTGGCCCAAAAAACTCTTACCACCAGGAGTTCTGAGAAATTTCATATAAAAAGAGGAACTGTAACGTTACATACTACTATCTTGCTGTTGTCACGTGACAAACCCAAGTCAAAGGACACAGTGGAGGAAATTAACAGGTTCCCTCAAAACTAGCGGAGCAGTGTAAATAATTTCACTTCATAAAGGGAACATCACAACCTGAGAATGTTAGAAACTTTCCAATTTTTCATTTACACTTTCGACAATTTTAGGAGTCTGAAAACTGCTATGTTATTTTGTTGCACCTTCATGATGTGTTGGGAAATTTGTTTTTGGAAAACAACACTTGGGAGGGGTTGGCATGAGAATGCTGTTTGCATGCTTGCAAGTTACTTTACTAAAATGCCTGTTTATACTTCAGTCTTCAGTTCTGGGAAATGATACACATCCAAAACGTCGACACCTCGAACGTCAGCTCCCCTGTTTTCTCCACGTACTCTGAGGGACCTGCTGAATGTGTGCAGCATGCTCTGTTTTTCCTTCAGGTTCGGAAATTCAATTAAAATACAGTCAAAGTTGCCCACCAGCAAAACCTTGGAGAGTAGCAGACAGTGGGGGCAATTTTCAGCAGCGCGTTCAGGCGCTAACAATCCTCCGAGGTGGCCAAGATGGGGTCTTGAGCTGAAACACCAGTTTAACCCGCACTTAGCGCAAGACGCCATCTTGGTAAAGGAGTTGAAGCGCGTGCTAGGAACAGCCGCCAGAGGCTCATTAAGGGCTGATTGCCACTTAAAATGCCTGTTAACATTCATTAAGGAGGCTGCATGGTATTTTGCTGGCTAACGCTTGTCCTAACGTCTTCTCCTCACAGTGACCAGTTGTTTGGGAGTAAACAAGCCGTTGATGTAGATTTCAAGTGCTACTTAAAGGGATATTCACCATTTCATGTTCACTTGTTGCTGGAGCTGTAAAGGGGATCTCTGAAACAGACTTTGTCAAAACTTCACCAACACTCTAGCAACATTTATTCATCAAATTCTCTGAGAACTTCACCTAAAAAGAGTAAGTGCTGTGCTAACAACAACAGAAAACGCTGGAAAAACTCAGCAGGCCAGGCAACATCCGTGGAGAGAGAAACAAAGTTAACATTTCAGGTCGAAGACCCTTCGTCAGAACTGAGAAAAAAGCAGGAAATTAAACAGATAAAAATGCAAGGGGGAGACTGGGGGGGAGGAATAACTATGGTAAGTAGAGACATTAAGAGATGCTCAAGGCAAGACGAGATATTAATGGGACAGGTTAAGAAACAAAAGGTGAAGTGTGAAATGCTGGCAGAATGAGAGACAGCTGCCGTAGGGGGAGAGAGAGACAAAAAAGGAAAAAGGCACGAACCAAAAGGGTGGATAAAATGTATATATATATATATGTGGTAGGGGCCGAGGTTATGATCTGAAATTGTTGAACTCGATATTGAGTCCGGAAGGCTATAAAGTGCCTAAACGAAAGATGAGGTGCTGTTCCTCGAGCTTACGCTGAGCTTCCGTGGAACAATGCACGAGGCCGAGGACGGTGAGGTCTGAGTGGGCGTGGAGTGGTGAATTAAAATGACAAGCGACCGGAAGCTCGGGGTCCCCCTTACGGACTGAACGGAGGTGTTCCGCAAAGCGGTCACCCAATCTGCGTTTGGTGCTGTGCTACTCCACCTTATAGGAGTCACCAGGAGAAAGGGAGTCCTTGGTCATGGGCATCTTGCTAGGGCTCCCCCTTGGTCTGGATGAGGAATGGGAGAAGAATTAGGCCAGACAGAGCAGCACCAGCTGCTGCAGGAGAGAGGGACAGGAGGGCGAGGTGGCGTCTTTCCCTCCTATGGGTACAGGACATCCCTCCTCCTCTGGACCTCCTCCACCAGGACTTCTAGTGCCGCATCCGAGAACCTGTGCGCGCCCTCCCTCGGACCCTGAGCCATCCTGCAATGTGCCGCTGTGTGCCAGCCAGCATGCTCCAAACCTTCAGTGGGAGTGGGTGAGTGGAGCCCACATGTACTGCTCCACAAAAATTGCATCTAATCAGCGCTTGAGTGCTAAAGCTGCAGATGTCTGGTTAAGCGCCTCCAGGCAAGTTCAAATTAAGGTAATCAGCAATTAGGACCAAAATTGTGTGCTAAATGCAGACTTTCAAGCAGGCTATATTAACACAGCACCCATTTAGTACCTGTTTTCACTCTTTGCCAAAATAACCCTCCGTGTACCTGTGCAGCATGAATTTTTCAAACTTGCTTTCTCCCTTCCTCACTTTACGGCATTCACTCTTGCTAGGATAAGGTTTCAAGGGGGGCCAGACCCCCCATTGTACCTAAACAGCGTGGTCACTCATATGATGAGCCCAGCAAGTGTGAACAGGCTGGTCAACGAGTGGAATGCATCACAGCAGATCCATCCTCATCCATTAGCCACACAGTGGCTGGGGTGACTGTGCGGCAACAAGGAGCAGAAATCCTGCGAGATTTCTCTCCTCCCTAGTCTGGGCCACTGAGGCCAACTGCAGCACTTCAATTGCTGCCATAATTGAAATCAATTAGCTCAGCATCGAGGATCAAAGCCGAGGCATCCTAATCCGTGTGGCTCTGTACTACAGCAAATGGTTCTTTTATCCATTCAATTATTAGCAGAGTTGGTATGTACAGTTTGCATTTATTTAATTAGAAAGCAAAATTTGTAATGGCAGACACACTAGTCAGGAGCAGTGCACAGAATCTCCACAGGTGATGCCATGATGCATAATAGTGAACTTCTCTGTATCACATTGCTGCTGTACTATGATGGCAATCTCCTGCAGCAGACAGTGACACTAAATCTAACTTATTCACTTGACTGGTTACCAGAGAGTTAAGTGTAGTTAAAGATGTGCTCCAAAGGTGGTAGTGACAGGTAGTGACTTCTGTATATCCTTCAGGGCAAATGTCTTTTGAAAGATTTACATCATTATCAGAACTGCTTTGAACTGGAAGCCAGGCAAAGTCTTTCACCTTATTGGCAATAATTCAGAAATCATCACTGACAGAAATGTCCAATTTGGTTATTATACAAGATCAGCTGTCACTATTACTAGCTTGGTAACATTTATCTCTGCTACCATTGATTTCTCAGAT
Organism: Squalus acanthias; assembly: GCA_030390025.1. NCBI lineage: Eukaryota > Metazoa > Chordata > Chondrichthyes > Squaliformes > Squalidae > Squalus > Squalus acanthias. The sequence continues at coordinate 127,964,874 of CM059427.1, forward strand.
CCCGATTTCAGCAAAAGAGAAAGCACATTTATTCAAAGGGTCAAATGCTCCTATATTACGAGAAACATACTTGGAAAAGCTGAGATTGCAGCAGAGACACACATTGCAAATTTCTTTTTTTTGGTGGCCAGAACTCATCACCTTGCTGAAGTGTCTCCAAACCAAGCTACTAAGAAATATCCACAGGTTGAGAATGTGCACACTCTCCCCTATAGCGACACATCCCATATGCTTTTGTCCAGATAGCTTAGGCGCAGGTTGGCAAGACCCAAGGCGTATGGGTACTGCTGGGGTTTGCCGGCACAGACCACTGGTAAGCTTCCCACTGCTTGTCCAACCAGGCCAATCCTACCTGTTGGGGAACTGACTTGCTGGGTTATCTGGAGCCAAGTGGAAAGGGTCCTAGTATTAGGTCTACCAATCCATGTCCTAGGACTGAGCAGGTCTAGTTGGTCAAGTGTGTAACAGTGGTCTGGAACACTGTAGAGCTGTCCGGATCAGGTTGCTGAATTCATCACAGAGGGTTCACTAGGCGTGTCATCTTGGAGCCACTTCAACCCATCAAAAAGACCCCACTTGCTGCCCCCAAAAGTGTATAGTTATTAGTTGGTCATTAGACAACTGACAAGTTTGAGTTTGAGACACTGCTCGGTGGACAATAACTACCATGAATATCTCACGAGCAGCATGCTTATCAGCACAACTCACCATAAAAGGTAAGTGTATTGCCACCAGCTTCCTGACTACAGCATGAAAGACATACCATGACCCCATTAAACAACGGTTCCACCAGTTCGAGGCACAGAGCTTCAGCAGCAGCAGCTTCCCCTCGGCAATCTAATCATGGTGGGCATCAAACTCCCGATAAATTTGTGCGTGTTTTTGTGCCCAGGCTCCAAGTTAACACCTTCCAGCAATTGTTATCCCAATTCTCAAGAGTTTCATCATTGCCTATATGACAGACATCCACCTTCAGCATGGTGAAAGGATCTATGGTCAGATCGCTTGCTATATGTCTGCCACCTTGATGTTCTCAAAGGCTAAGTCCAACGCTACATACCAATTTACTTGTCACCAACTATTTAATCCAGGTCCTCGTGTGAGTGACTTTGGCAAAGAGATGTGGCCATTTCCCCCCCCTCCAGGGTGCTCAGCAACAGGTCAGTCCAGCTTGGAGGTCTCCTTCTAGGCAACCATTTCTCCTTTTCACCACAAATGCATCTCACAGTTTGGCCCCAGATCTAGCACATGGGTTGAAGGAATCTCTTGCATGACAAGGAGTTTTGAACCATGAAGTAGATCTGTTGAACCACATCTTACACATTGCAAGCCTAACCTGTACTGGGACTTTGCTGTCATTGAGGAAAGGTGAGAAAACCAAAATGTTCTTTGCCTCTTCTTTACATGATCGTGATCCTGAATAACTGTCCAGATGAAAGTTGGCATTCATCAGAACATCCAGTACCGATATGACCCTGTTATCTTCAAACCAAAATCTAAAAGATTCCTTCTTAAGCCAAACAAAACCACAACAGTACACTTGGCAGGGACCCACCACCGTACCATAATGGTAAGTCCATTGCTGAAGATGGTAGGTAGAGCACACTAGATCCCCAGGTGAGTCCAACAATAACACAATCATCTGTAAAGAGTACCACAGTTCTTTCAGAAATGCTCAAAATAGACAGTCTGAGAACATGCCTTACAAAACCACCCAACACATAATTTGAGGAAATTTTCAACGCGTCTCCCATTCACCCTTACATAGATCTTGGAGTTAGAGTACATGTCCCAAAAACAATCAAAGTTTGGCCACGTACTTACATAGCTCCTAGTTTCTTCATGAGGACTGCAAAGGGTAAAGGGTCATCATTGTCAGATCTCGCTCCCCTCCACCCCTTATCAGAACACAGTCAACAAACACAGTGTAACTTAGGCACCATTAAAAATACTTAAAACAGTTTAAGTATATGGGTGAATGTTCTGGTAAGGAATAATATAACCAGCAAAATAATTAAGGCACCACAAGTTATTTAAATGTATTATTCGCTGCTCCTGTGAACTTAATATCTTAACCCAGCCCTCTTTCAGATCTGTTTGCAACTCAAAGCAATTCATCACCCAGTGCTCCAGCCACAAATCCAGCTTTCATTAATACACATTAGGGTCTCCCAACTGTCTTTCCTGCCTGTAGGAAACTAAAAATATCTTTAATGACTCTGCTCAAGGTATTGCTTTGAGTTGGCATCATAGCAACTGTCAGCTGTGGCTCAGTTGGTTTGGTAGCACTCTCACTGAGTCGGAATGTTGTGGGTTCGAGCCCCATTCCAGAGACTTGAGCACAAAATCTAGACTGACATTTCAGTGCAGTACTGAGGGAATGCTGCACTGTCAGAGGTGCCGTCTTTCGGATGAGATGTAAAACCGAGGCCCATGTGCCCTCTCAGATGGACATTAAAGATTCCATGGCACTATTTCATAGAAGAACAGGAGAGTTCTCCTGGCCAATATTTATCTATCAACCAACATCACTGAAACAGATTATGCGGTTATTATCGCATTGTTGTTTGTTGGAGCTTGCTGTGTGCAAATTGGCAGCCACGATTCCTACATTACAACAGTGACTACACTTCAAAAGTACTTAATTGGCTGCAAAGCACTTTGGGATGTCCTGAAGCCACGAAAAGCGCTGCACAAATGCAATTTAAGGTAAGGAAGGCTACCAATAACAGATTGTATGAGAAAGATGCAGCCTTAAACAACACAAAACTGATGACTCTCAATAAACAAGCAACAGAGAACGAGAGATAATAAAGCAGCTGATTTACTTCACATATGCACAATGTTAGTAAGCCAAGCAAACTCCCAGTTCATGCCCAAAGGCAGCAATCGGACATTAACAGGTACTTGCAATGATGCTGCAACCTTCAAGAAAAATCAGCTGGGAATTTATGGAATTCTGGAATTCGATAAGAATCTGTGCAAGTCCAAACTCTCAGGGGGGAATTTTCCAGGGGGTCAGCAGGCACGATCGATGGTGGATCGGGTGGGGAAAGGGTTTTTTTTTTGACAGCGGGTCGGGACCCCGCTGTCAACCCGCCGCCACGCACCTTTACCAAATAGCAGCGCTGAGCAGAACCGACACGCAGCGGTGGGGGAGGCAATTAAAATCATTAGTGGCTTGTTTACAACCACTTAAAGCTTTTATCCCAGCTTTTTGAATTTGACAGGTAGCCCACCGGTTGCCAGTTGTGCCTAGACCTCGTCTATGAAGCTGAGGCGGGAGGTCAGTGGCCATTGTTTCAGCTGATGAGTTGACAGTTTCAAATGTCAAGTTAAAGCTCCCAGCTGATTGAGAAATGTTCCCTTAGCCACTCGCTTCTCTAAATTGCATTTCCACTACAGATTCACGCTGCTGCAAGTCTTTACACAAGTCTCCATCCAGTCTGATCTCATTACCTCTCCCACCATTGACAGATTGCTCCTGTCATCTCTACTTCACCTGCCATCTATTCCATCAGCATCGGTGCCCTTGAAACTCTCTACTTTCCATCATAATCCCACCACAATCAGCCCCAATACCAGCATCACCAGGCACACCACTAGCACCAACAACAACAGCAACCTTCTCCGTAATCAACTGATGCTGCATAGGACAGAGGGTATCAGCACCCGACCACATTGCTGCCTGGAAGGCCAAGGGATGGCCTCACCATAGCCAGATTTACTTCAGTTGACACGGTACACCCTGGCTGCTACATGATGTGCCAGTTTGGCACCACTCCACACAAACACCATAAAGCCCAAGCCATTCCTTTCACACTCATGACCATTGCGGGGGTGGTGGGGGGTACCGTTATGAATCACCATTCACTGCAACACACTGAGCCACTTCCAAAGGTGCACACAAATCTGTCCAAGAACGCAAAGTGTTGAAAATAAAGGTTTCAATGTTTGACAGCACATTAACAGAAACTTTACATGAGCATTGGTGTGATTGCACTAGGATGAGGGTGAATGTGAGGGGTGGCTAGTGAGATGGGGATGTGATAATGTAGATAGAGAGGAATGGGTAGAGGTGCAAGGTAAGTTGGTGTGAGTAAGGATGTGCAGGAGTAGGGTAGGGAAGGCAGAGTGATGGGGATGTGATGAGAGGCACAGTAGGATGAGGTTGAGTGTGGCTTTGTACTAACGTTTCGTGATCTACTGAGATCATTGAAACGTTTGCGCCACTGCACCCAGGTCCTCCTGACCACATCCCTGCTTGTGCCCTCCTGTGCAATGTGCAACCAGGCTGTTTTGGTCTCTTAGGGAGGTCTTCTCTGCCCATAGGAAGGGAAGAGGACCTCCCTGCGTACTATGACTCCCTCCATAAGCATATAGAGGGAGTTATGGGAGAGCCTGGGTGCAGCCGTGCACCTCTGTGCAGTCATTGTCAGTGTTTGCAGCACCTCAATGCTGTAGAACACTGACAGCACAAATGTCAAAGTAAATTTGTGTGTGGTCCCTTTAAGGAAACTGGCTGATCACGCGTCATCAAATGACGTCATCAGACCCACTTCCTTCAATTGGCCGGGAAACTCGCTGAGCGGGGCTTAACAAGCCCAATCAGGGGAAAATCATTCTACAGAGCGGGCTGGAGCCGGCAGCAGGCCGAGACCCATCACCGACGTCGCCCACCATGGACCCACCTAGTGTTGGTAAAATCCAGCCCTCAGTATCAATTGGGAATGTACAGGAATACCTAGTCAATCTGTCACTCACTCAGTTGAGTGAGCTGAAGGGGGAAGAACCAAACTCCCCTTTGTCCCTAGAAATAAAAAAAATATAGGTCATGCAATGTGGTGCAGCCACGGGACTTGATGGACTTTGACCTAGTTTTTCCTACTCAACATGAAGGAGATTTGTGCAGAGAAAGGAATCGCTTTTTCATTTACCACACTCAGTGCCGCAACAATCACTCACAGATCAGATACAGTGCAGGTCAGATACAGATAGAAGCTCCTACATACTTCTCCATAAAGTAATCACAGGTCAAGTAAGTATAGCACAGATTAAAAGACGGGTAAATTGTGCCTAAATCCCAAATTCAGAGCCATACCTCCTATTCCAGCAATGTAACTTTTTCCACTTCCCACATCAGCCAACTGGGATCTCTCTAAAATAAAATTACCAGTTTAGTGGCAATTCTGTGCAAATTGAGAGAAGATTTGTGCTGTGGAGCCTGCACACAGTAAGCAGTGGGCTGAGGCTGTCCAAATGTATTTCATATCGGACCCGACTACCTGTCGGAAAGAGGAGCCATTTCTCCAACTGGTTTGTACAGGACTCAAGTTTTGGTCTCAGAGGTTAAAGGAAAGTGTTCTAAACCCATTGCCCCACACTGGTACATTTACATAAGCAAATTGAATAATAACTCTTTGTACAATTTAACTAAACTCTTCTTATGCTTTACTCAAAAGCTGAAGCCTTGACATTCTGTAGTGTAATCCATTACAGCCTAAAAGCAACATGTAGTGAACTATAAACAAAATGTGACACCGAGCCACATAAGACAATGTTAGGACAGGTGACTAAAAGCTTGGTCAAAGCGGTAGGTTTTAAGGAGCGTCTTAATGGAAAAGAGAGAGGTAGAGATGTGGAGCGGTTCAGGAGGCAATTCCAGAGCTTCGGGCCTAGACAGCTGAAGGCACGGCCACCAATGGTGGGGCGATGGAAGTCGAATTGCACAAGAGGCCAGAACTGGAGGAGCGCAGAGATCTCGGAGGAGGTAACAGAAATACGGTAAATTCAAATAGTATTGAAGGAGTGAGAGTTGAGGAAAATTAATTGATTCAGTTCTTTAGGGAGCCAAAAAAAACAACAAAATATTACATTAAATAGTTTAAGTTAGGGACTAATATGGTTGTGACAAATATGAAGCATTCTTGTCTGTTGAGAATTATTTATTGGAATCTTTCTTGCTGGTCAAACCGCCCACAGGTTTAAAATTGATTATTGCTAGCTGTTTCAGCAAGCTGCAGAGAATTCACATGGTGGCCTGATAGACCGTAGACTATTTCATAGATATTAATATGTTAATGTATGTTAAATGCAGAACCATTGAACTATTCTTCCCAGCAGACCCCCTGCTAGCTATCTGGATAAGTGTTAACTTCCTGCAATCACAAATAGCTCAAATTGGTTCGAGCAGATTAATGGGTTTCTCAGGGAGGGGTCAACCCATATAATTCAAATACAAACATCTTGCGAATGACTGGCCACCTAAATGAAATTATGAGAAATACAATTTGCGTCTTTGTTCTGGGATATCTTCAAAGAAATGTGGAACTCTATTTTGGCTGTATTGCAACCAAACAGAAGTCAATCACTCTGAGGCTAACAGAGATAAAAGGTGGATCAGCAACTCCATGATAACATAGTCACGTAATTGAAGGAACCCAAGTTTCAAGGGTCAGTTTAATGTTGAGGGTTAGTGCAGGAGTAGTGTTGCTTTTGATATTGAGGTGGTTAATGCAGTTTATAATTACTGTACAAAAGCAAAATACTGCGGATGCTGGAAATCTGAAATAAAAACAGAAAAGGCAGGAAATACTCAGCAGGTCAGGCAGCATCTGTAGAGAAACAGAGGGGGCGATCTTGCCAGCCCTGGGGAGGCGGGTTTGGAGGCAGGACTGCTGGGAAAATGGCAGAATCTGGGGGCGGGTGCCCATCCCGCCCCCAACCCGTCTCCGTGCCATCTTCCAAGGAGGCAGGTACCCGACCCGCGCCAGGTCCAGTCTCCTGGAGGCGGTAAGGGGATTACAGCCACTTAACTGCCTGCTAACAGGTAGTTAACAGGCAGTTAAGAGAATAATCCCCATTTTTCCAGCAGAGGCGCGGGCTTCCCGATGTCGGGAAACCCCGCCAGGGTCAGCGAGGCGAGCAATGGGTCTGCGGGGGTGAGTGGGGTCCAAAAGTGCGCTGTGGAGGTAAGTGATGGATGCAAGTGTGGAGAGGTAAGTATGTGAGGTAAGTGAAAAGTGATAGAAAAAGTTTCCTTACCTTTGTTTCGTCCTGCAGGCTTCAATCGTTGGGGATGCGGAGGCTCCGGCATCTCAATGGCAGAAATAATAGAATGGCTGCTGCATTCTCCGATTCTCCGATGCAACAGCCATCTGCTTTCTGCTCAGAAAATCAGTTTGGTGAGCCTTGAGTGCAATAACTCACCAAACAACAGAGAATGTCAGTGTTTGACAGCTTCTCAAAGCTGTCAAACGTTGACAATTCATCTGTCAAAAATATTTGACAGATGAAACGTCATACGCTGACGTTCTCTGTAAGTGGCTTCCCCTTAATTGGCCTGCGAGGCCCGCTGGGCGGGCTTAACAAGGTCAATCAAGGGAAAATAGCGTGGGTTGGCCACAAATCGATGGAGGCGGGACTAAAACCCGACAAGCAGCAGTCCCGCCTCTAACGCGCCCCCATTGGCAAAATCACCCCCAGAGTTTCTGGCCAGTTCTGACGAAAGATCATCGACCTGAAACGTTAACTCTGTTTCTCTCTCTACAGATGCTGCCTGACCTGCTGAGTATTTCTAGCATTTTCTGTTTTTTTTTAAAATTACTGTAAATGTGCTGTTTTCACTGAGTGCTGTTCATTTACCTCTTTAATGTTAAATGAATTTGTATTGTGGTTTATAGCCTGAGTCACAGTCTAATAGAGTGAATATTCTCCTGCCTAGTGAAGACCAGGAGAGCATGTGGAGGCACATGATAATTCCAGTTCGTCGGAGAACAATGAAAAGAGTTCTCAGGGATCTCAATGCATTTACCTAGATATTGGGCAGCCAAAGGCACACTCTGCTGCATGGGGAATGGAATGATGCGGAGATGCCGGTGTTGGACTGGGGTGGACAAAAGTGAGGAGTCGCACAACACCAGGTTATAGTCCAACAGTTTTATTTGAAATCACAAGCTTTCGGAGCTATCGATTGCTCCTTCCTCAGGTGAAGTGAAGGAATACGAATCGGCAAAGCATATATAGACAGAGAACAATGCCTGTGCAGCGTACAATGTCAGACGACTACAGTTAATCTTTCTGACTGCCTTTTATTACACCTCGGCAGAGAGACAATCAGGTAACCTTCGACACATTAGACCCCCTGTGACCCCACCTCATTGTCTTAGTTGTACTTTGCTATTTCTTTGATATAATGCCTTCCTGACTGACCTGATTGTCTCTCTGCCGAGGTGTGATAAAAGGCAGTCAGAAAGATTAACTGTAGTCGTCTGACATTGTACGCTACACAGGCATTGTTCTCTGTCTATATATGCTTTGCCGATTTGTAATTCTTCACTTCACCTGACGAAGGAGCAGCAGCTCCGAAAGCTTGTGATTTCAAATAAAACTATTGGACTATAACCTGGTGTTGTGCGACTTCTCACTTTTGGGGAATGGAAGGTCTGCTTAAGGGAGTGGCCAGTAATGTTAAGCCTAAGGAAAATTTCTAGCATAAAAACTTAACACCGTAATTGTAATATGGTAATAAATTAAGTGTAATGCAGGTTTGAAGGTATGTGACAAACTGTGTAATAGGGCAATTATGCTGCACATTTTAAGTGTCATTTAGCTACAAAACAATGTTTCACACTGCTGGGATGAAACAATTGCTACGTATCGGCACCGCAAACCGCCTCAAAGGCTCAGTGGTAAACTAATCCATGAAGTGGCAATAAGCCAAGGATCCCAGGTTTGATCCCCAATTTCCACTGGCATAAATGATCTGAGCCAAGTGGCATAGACTTCCAATGCTACTGTCTAGAATCACATATGAAGAGTAGTCTTTTGGGTATGGGACCAGAGGGTAGCTGGAGCTCATGTTACTATACTTGAGTCAGAATTTTCAGAAGGGGAAAAACGAGACAACATTTTTACAAAAACTGCAGTCAAACCAACATCAGTTCAGGGTTTGGGTTGGTTGTGAGATCACAATAACAGTTCTTATGCAATATTGAATGAAAGAGTGTCTAAACTTCAGGTATAAATTTCATTTATAAATAATCATATCATTACAGATAACCTCAAGGTGGTAGTCTCACACACATCAGTATAGCAAATGCTGCAAAGCCAACTTTTTAAACTTTAACATTCAACTTTAAAGAAAAGTCCAAGTAATTTACTAATCCTTCCCCAAGCTATCAATGTGAGAAGAGAGCCACAGAAATACATAGAGATTACACCACAGAAACAGGCGATTTGGCCCAACCAGTCTGTGTCAGTGCCAACCCTCCATTCAAGCATATAGGGCTGGATTTTTCAAGCCCCGAGGAGGCGGGCATGGAGGCAGGACAGCCGGTAAACTCGGAGAAATTGGGGGCGGATGGCAAACCCGCCCCCATCCCACCTCCGTGCCCTTTTGCCAGGAGGCGGGAAGATGTGTAGCTTCGGGTCCCGTCTCCTGGAGGCGGGAAAGGCATTTAATCCTTTTAACTGCCTGTTAACAGGTAATTAACAGGCAGAAAAAAGGATTAGTGCCATTTTACCTTCACAGGTGAAGGCTTCCCGACCTCGGAGAACCCCGCCGGGGTGGAGGAGTCGAGTAGGAGGTCTACGGTGGTCGGAGGGGCCTGAAAGTAAGATGTAGAGGTGAGTGATGGGTGCAAGTGTGGAGTGGTAAGTATGCAAGGTGAGTGATAAGTTTAAAAAAGTGTTCACTTACCTTGTTTTCCTTCCATAGCCTTTAGCCGCAGAGGATCGGGAGAGCCGACATCCTGCTTGTCAATTTCAGGTAATGGCTGATGGATCCTCCGATCCATCAGACATCTGAAATTTACAAATTTGCAATGTTTGATGAGTCCTCACCTCAAAGACTCTTCAAACTAAAGAGAATGTCAGTGTTTGACAGCTTCACAGAGCTGTCAAATGCTGTAATTTCTTCTTTCAAGATGTCTTGACAGATAGCACGTCTGACGTTGACGTGATCTGTCAGTGACTTCTTCCCTAATTGGCCTGCTGAGCCCGCAGGACGGGCTTAACAAGCTCAATCGGGGGAAAATCCCTCTGAATGGTCAGGCGAGGATGGAGGCGGGACAGTGACACGACAAGCAGCAGTCCCGCCTCCAACTTGCCTCCATTCACGAAATCCAGCCCATAGTCTCAATCATAATTACCCACCTTGTTGCCATATCCCTTCAACCCCTTATCCTCCATCCACCTATCCAATCTCATCGTGCTGAAGACTTGTGCTCCAGAACTAGCCGCACCTCTAGCCACAATGTGGAAAACTGTCCAGGTATGTCCTGTCCTCAAAAAGCAGGACAAATCCAACCCGGCCAATTACCGCCCCATCAGTCTACTGTCAATCATCAGCAAAGTGATGGAAGGTGTCATCGACAGTGCTATCAAGCGGCACTTACTCACCAATAACCTGCTCACTGATGCCCAGTTTGGGTTCTGCCAAGACCACTCAGTTCCCGACCTCATTACAGCCTTGGTCCAAACATGGACATTGACATCAAGGCAGCATTTGACCGAGTGTGACATCAAGGAGCACTAGTAAAACTGAAGTCAATAGGAATCAGGGGGAAAACGCTCCACTGGCTGCAGTCATACCTAGCACAAAGGAAGATGGTTGTGGTGATTGAAGGTCAATCATCACAGCCCCAGGACATCGCTGCAGGAGTTCCTCAGGGCAGTGTCCTAGGCCCAACCATCTTCAGCTGCTTCATCAATGACCTTACCTCCAACATAAGGTCAGAAATGGGAATGTTCGCTGATGACTGCACAGTGTTCAACGCCATTCACAACTCCTCAGATAATGAAGCAGTCCATGCCCGCATGCAACAAGACCTGGACGACGTTCAGGCTTGGGCTGATAAGTGGCAGGTAACATTCGCGCCACAGAAGTGCCAGGCAATGACTATCTCCAACAAGTGAGAGTCTAACCACATCCCCTTGACATTCAACGGCATTACCATCGCCGAATCCCCCACCATCAACATCTTGGGGGTCACCATTGACCAGAAACTTGACTGGACCAGCCACATAAATACTGTGGCAACAAGAGTAGGTCAGAGGCTAGGTATTTATGTGGCGAGTGTCTCACCTCCTGACTCCCCAAAGCTTTTCCACCATCTACAAGGCACAAGTAAGGAGTGTGATGGAATACTCTCCACTTGCCTGGATGAGTGCAGCTGTAACAACATTCAAGAAGCTCGACACCATCCAGGACAAAGCAGCCCATTTGATTGGCACCCCATCCACCACCTTAAATATTCATTCCCTCCACCACCGGCGTACCATGGCTGCATTGTGTACCATCTACAAGATGCACTGCAGCAACTCGCCAAGGCTTCTTCGGCAGCATCTCCCAAACCCGCGATCTCTTCCACCTAGAAGGACAAGGGCAGCAGGCGCATGGGAACACCACCACCTCCAAGTTCCCCTCCAAGTCACACACCATCCTGACTTAGAAGTATATCGCCAATCCTTCATCGTCGCTGAGTCAAAATCCTGGAACTCCCTCCCTAACAGCACTGTGGGAGTACCTTCACCACATGGATTGCAGCGGTTCAAGGCGGCGGCTCACCACCACCTTCTCAAGGGCAACTAGGGATGGGCAATAAATGCTGGCCTTGCCAGCGACGCCCAGATCCCATAAGCGAATAAAAAAAAAAATCTTGACTGTCGACATAGATTCTGCCTCAACCTCTGACCCTGGAAAAAAATTCCACAGTAGCACAACTCCATGTAAGGACGCTTCGCTTGCTCCCCGATACAGGTTTCTTACATTTAATCTTGTATCTATGGCATCTCATTCTAGAAGAGTCTTCTTCTATCCACCCTTTGCCATCCTTTCATAATTTTAACCACTTCCATCATATAGTTCTATAATCTGTGTTCTAATGAAAAAGGCCTGAATTTTCCAAGGCATTCTTTGTGTTTGTCTTTCCTCATACCGGGCAGCCCATTGGACAGTAACTGGCTGTTGGCTGAGGTCTGAAAGGGCACCAGAGTAGTACAAGAGGACAGTATAACTCACCGCTATCCACTTCATTGCTGTGAGAGCAGGTAGTGATATCTGCAGTGTAACAGGAGCATTAGTCTACAAGGTCTTCACCCAGCAGTGAGTCCCTGGTAGATTATATTCAATAGTTATTTGGATAGCTTGAAGTGATTAGAAGGCACTAATCTCATTATGGGGCGAACATAGGGTCCAATTGAACAAGCGTCCAACCATCAACTAAACTACCAGGATGAGATTACTGGTTTCATTACACTAATTTGTTTGGATCCTTTTGTGCCAGCAGTGGCCAGTGTGACTGATGCCGGCAGTGTTGCTGATATACACAGTCCCCACCACTCACCATGTCCTCGCTTCTCCCAGACGGCCACTATATCAGCCAAATGGCGCTGGCCATTTGCCATAGGCATCGATTACAAAGGCCCCAATTAAACCATATCAAAAGCGGGCTGGCTATTTCGGGCACTTAAGTAGCTGTTCGCACCTTGTTAAAGTGCGATTACTGTACCTGCCGCTAAATCCTAAGCCCCCGTGGCCTCTGGAACTCCTGCCACTGCTGCAAGCTTTTCTTGCCATCTTGCTGAGCTGGACACCTTCGGGCTCTGTTTTAAAATTAATGCAACAGTCTAACCTCCTCTGAAATGGATCCAGGTCTTTAATCTACAATAATTTCCGTGGCAAGCAGAGTCTATGGGCTGGATTTTGTCTTGGGGTCGGGTTGGGGTCGTGTAATCCGCATTCCGTGTTTCCCCCCCGACTCCAGATTAATGTGGATGCCTGATGCAATTTTCACTTAATTGGGCAATTCAGTTGCAGCATGTGGGAACCCATGAACTAATTAGTGGTTTCAGTCTGAAAGTCGCCTCTGATGATGTCATCATTGCAGGTCAGAGACTGCTCTCAGAGATTGTCTGGCTACTGGTGAGAGAGGACCTGTCTGAATTGCTTCTGTTGTAACTGGACCTGGATGCAAATATATGAGAGAGAGAGAGAGAGAAAGGAAGAGAGAGAGAGAGAGAGAGAGACAGACAAAGACAGACAACAGAGAGACAAAGAGAGATTTTTTTTCATCCAAGTCCTCTTACACCAAATGCCATGACATTGAATGTAGCAGTATCAGAGGCGACTTTCACACCTAATACTACTACTACCTTCATTACATCTCCGTTGTAATAGTGGACCTGCAGCCGATAGTCAGCTAACCACTTGTGCTCCTGCCAGGTTTCACTGGAGTGTTTCACACCAGGCGTGCTTCACGTCAGAAAAGGGTTAAACTAGCTACAACGTTTCAAAATAGCATTACAGACCCAATTTAGGGCTTGTTAAGTGCTTTAATGGCCTCTCCCGCCTCTTGGAGACGGGACGGAGTCGGGAACCCTGCGACTGATTTTGTCAAAATTGCGTGGAGGCGGGATGGAGGTGGGATGGGGTCGGAAACCCCGACCCCGCAAATTTAACCCCCCACACGCCTCCAAACCCGACTCAATGGGTCATTCAAAATCCAGCCCTATGTTTTTGCATAAACCAGTTAAACTGTAATCGATGTTATAATTGATTTCTCAGGAGCTGGGTTCTGATCTAGCAGGGCAAGTACAGAAACTTAGGAACAACTGAATCTACAAATTAAAATATTCAACTACTATATACTTTTCAACAAATTCAGCACTGAACAACTGGGTGTTTTCACTCCAGCTTCCATTTCTAAGGGATAATCAGACAGCCACCCATGAAATCAGACTGAAACTCAAAACAGAATGGGTAAGTCACCTGATCTCCATGTCTCGAACTCCACATTTGGAATCCTATCTGGTTCTGTTCTTACCACTTTGTAGGGAAATGATCTCGCTCTTGGCAGGGGGCAGGGGGGTTGGGGGGAGAGAAGGGGAAAGCACTGGGGATACCATTAAAAATACCTTTCAGATTGTTGGGCCTACCAGGCCACGTTATACCGACCATCGCGTATAGCGAGCGAATTGCGTTCACATTTTATTTTTGCATATGAACTCCGGGTACTTTTACAGGCCTGTACCCAGCTTCAGTGTTCCAGTCACTGAGCATAAAGTGGAAACAGATTGCACTCCCCAGCGCTGACATGTCTGACCTTGAGCAGAAAAACTCTCCCCAAAACAAATTGTTTTAAGTCTGAGAGAAATATTCAGCCTCCATAAATCAGTGTGAATTTCAAACTGTACCAGAAGCCTTGAACAGATCAGATTCAGTCTCATGCGCACACCAGCTAGACTGATAGGATGATTAGCCAATGACTCAAAGCCTTCAAATCGATTAAACTTAATTAATGAGCAGCATTTTACTCTCCAGCTGAGCTGCTTGTTTAATCCTCCTGACTACTATACACAGACAAACTAGCTTGTTGACGCTCAAAGAGCACTAGCTCTCAGTCAGTGCCACGTCACAGCACAGCAGTACATATTCCCTTAAACTGTGTTGCATGACTGAATGTTAAACAAAATGGAAGCATATGGCCTGCTAGGTAAAGGCAATGCCTACGGTGGTACCTAGTCATACAGACTAAAAGATCCCAAGATCAATTCCTGGTACAGGCTGAATGATTTCAGTTAGGCCGCAACTCGGGGTGCAGCCAGTTACCTCAGCATCTGTGAACTGGGAGCTGAAAAAAATAATCTACTTTGCTATGACCCCTGTGCATATGTGTGAAATGTTGTGTGTTTTAGATCCACTGCAATGCACTCTAGTTCAATAGCCCTCAACACTCAAACATTAAGAATGGTGACTTGCACGAGGTGCCAGAGAGGCTGCTGGCTGTTGTAAAACTGCGGGCAGTGCGAGTCGTGGCCTTCAGGAGGCTGCTGGGCAAGGTCTGCTTTCGAAAATACCACTTGAACCTGGAATTTGAACTTGGTCTTCCGAATTCATAAGCCAATAGCATAACAATAACCGCTACTCTTCCTTCTTCACCCAGGGGAGCAATGTGGTCTCTGCTGAGTGTCCGCTGTGGCTCAGTTAGTTGCACTCTCACCTCTGACTCAGAAGGTTGTGGGTTCATAAGTCCCGCTCCAGAGATTTGAAGACAAAAATCTAGGCCGACGCTCCAGTGCAGTACTGAGGGAGGTCTGCACTGCCATAGGTGCCGCCTTTCAGATGAGACGTTAAACCGAGGCCCCGTCTGCTCTCTCAGGTGGACATAAAAGATCCCATGGCACGATTTCAAAGAAGAGCAGGAGAGTTATCCCCGGTGTCCCAGCCAATATTTATTCCTCAATCAACATCACTAAAAAACAGATTATCTGGTCTTTATCACTTTGCTGTTTGTGGGAGCTTGTTGTCCACAAATTGGCTGCTGTGCTTCCTACAGTTCAACAGTGACTACAATTCAAAAGTACTTCATTGGCTTTAAAGCGCTTTGGGACGTCCCGAGGTCGGGAAAGGCACTATGTAAGTGCAAGTCTTTCTTTCTTTCTTTCCTCTCTGGGACTCTCTGTATTTGTCATTGATGTCACTCCAAGACCAAATAATGGAAGGGCAAGATTAATCCTGTATAGTTACTCATTACTTCCCACCTGAGACAGAGCTGCACTATCAAGAAGTGGCCTACTGAGCAGCCTGAGTGAAAATAAACCAAACTCAAGGACAAACAATCAGGGTAGGATAATGTAGTGGTTATGTTACTGGACTAGTAATCCAGAGAACGGGAATTCAAATCCCACCATGGTAGTTTGAAAAAATGAATTCAATGTTATAAACTCTGGAAATATAAAAAAAAGGCTATCAGTGAAAGTGACCACGAGATATTGGATTGTTGTAAAAACCCAACTGATTCACTACTGTCCTTAGCCAGTCTGGCCTGTGTCTGACTCCTAACCCACACCAATGTGGTTGACTCTTAATTGCCCTCTGAGGTGGCCGAGCAAGTCACTCATTTGCATCAAATCGCTACAAAGAGTATTAGACAGACCGCAGCGGTTCGAGGCGGCAGCTCGCTACCTTCTCAGGGCAGCTAGGGATCGGCAATAAATGTTGGCCTCGCAGCGATGCCCATATCCCGAGAATTTTTTAAAAAAATACCCCTGGGCAAGGTTTGAACTCCTCTCAGCTGGAAGCACAAGGTTTTTTCCTGAATCTGCACAGGCAATGTCAGACACAATTACCTTGCTGAGTTTGACCAATTAACTGACTTCAGAAGAATGAGTAAGCATTTTATTCAGCCCAACAAAGCAGGAATCTGTTCGGTCTGAAAGCACCTAATCAATAAACCGCTGTCTGAAAGAAGTAGCAAAACGAGTATTGACTAAACTGGAATGGTGGACACTTCATGCTTCATTCCTGCTCTGTGACAAAACAAAGCGAAGGTGCTGCTCTCACAAAACTGTTGTAAACCAATAACCCAAAAACATAATTTCCCCAATGTAGATTAAAGAAATGATTTCCTCCATGGTTCAGGTAAAAATAACAGCGATCACAGCTAACAGTACTGCTGACTCTAAACTGTAAAGGGTGGTGTGTTGAAGCTGGTTAACTCGCGACCTTTAACTAGAGGAAGCCTGAGAGCCTTCGCTGGGAATGTTCCCAGGCATATTATAGTTTGTCACCTTGCTAAGAGTTGCCTTAGGGTTAAAAAAAAATACACACTTCAAAAATAGATTTCAATTTTCAAAATACCTCCTACTTTTCTCCTTTCAATTCATAACTTTCAATTCCTCTCGTGGCAAGTTCTACAATAGCCAATCAGGGCACGTGCATGCTTCATGTGTCATTTGGATATTTAAGTAATAGTCATTTACTTCCTAAAGCCAGAAACTTAGGGCTGGATTTTGCCAGCGCTCAAAGGGGGGCGACCTTGCCAGCCCTGGGGAGGCGGGACTGCCGGGAAAATGGCAGAATCTGGGGGTGGGTGCCAAGTAGTTAACAGGCAGTTAAGAAGATTATCCCCATTTTTCCAGCAGAGGCGCGGGCTTCCTGACGTCGGGAAACCCCGCCAGGGTCACCGAGACGAGCAGTGGGTCTGCGGGGGTCGGAGGGGTGCAAAAGTGCGCTATGAAGGTAAGTGATGGGTGCACGTGTGGAGAGGTGAGTATGTGAGGTGAGTGGAAAGTGACAGAAAATGTTTACTTACCTTTGTTTCTTCCTGCAGGCTTCAACAGTTGGGGATGCAGAGAGTCTCGCATCTCACCGGCAGAGATGACAGATGGCTGCTGCATTCTCCGATGCAACATTCATCTAATTTCTGCTCACAAAGAGGTTTGATGAGTCTTGAATACAAGGACTCATCAAACAACAGAAAATGTCAGTGTTTGACAGCTTCACAGAGCTGTCAAATGATGACAATTCATCTGTCAAAAATTGACAGATGAAACGTCATACGCTGACGATCTCTATAACCGGCTTCCCCTTAATTGGCCTGCTAAGCCTGCTGGGCGGGCTTAACAAGGTCAATCAAGGGAAAACAGCGTGGGTTGGCCAGAAGTCGATGGAGGCGGGACTAAAACCCGACAAGCAGCAGTCCCGCCTCCAACGTGCCCCCATTGACAAAATCGCCCCCAAAGTGTGGGTTTGGAGGCGGGTCCGCTGTCAAAATAGCAAAGATTGACAGCGGGTAGGAAACCTTTTTGTCTCCCAGGTGTCGGGTCTGTCAGCGGAGAACTGGCCCGACACAAGCGGTGGGGGAGACAATTGAGCTCATTAAATGGCTTTAAGAGCCAATTTAATAATATTTTGAGGCTTCCTTCCAATTTTACGTTCTCCCCCACGGGTTACCCACTGCCCGGGGAACACGCCAGCTCACCCTGGCGTGAGTTGAGTCTGCTCTGATGTATCTGATAAGCTGACAGCTGCAGAAGTGGTGTAAAGGATGCCATGTTGCAGATGGTCAGTTTCAGAGCACAGAAACTGTTGGTTACTGCATTTGTAATACATATAGGAGTAAAAATTGGATAGCACCGCCGCTAACCTCCTGCTGAATTTCGCGGGAGGCGTTAGCGGCGCCGCGCTCAGGCGCTAGTTGATTTGCGCCCCTTAGGACGCTAACGGGAGGTGCAAACCAATCGAATTTAGCCCCCATTGAGATTTCTTTAGTTTGCAAGTGTTTAGAGCCAACTGTATGTCCAGTGCCACCTCATTGGAACAACCTCTCTCACCATTGACAGATCGCTTCTGTTATCTCACCTGCAGCTGCCATCTATTGCAGCAACATTGGTGCCCTAGAAACTATCTCACCTTGCTCCTCTGATTCCTTCCACGCTCAGCCCCAACACCAACATCACCAGGCACACCAGCAGCACCAACAACAACACCAACCTTCTCCGCCATCACCTGATGCTGCACAGGACACAGGGCATCAGCCCTGACAACATTGTTGCCCAGGAGGCCAGCGATGGCATCACCATGGCCAGATTTACTTCACTTGACGCTGTAAACCCTGACTGCCACTTGATGCGCCAGGTTGACACCATCCCACACGAGCAGCGTAAAGCATCCCTTTAATGTCCAAGCCATTCCATGCACACTCATCATTATAGCCGGGGGGCGGGGGGAAAGTTATGTCTCAACATTCACTGCAACTCAGTAAGACACTTCTCAAGGTGTGCACAGATCTGTCCAATAAGGGGCAGCGTTGAAAATATATCTTTCACTGTATGACAACACATTACAGAAACTTCACATGGACATTGGCTAAACCTCTCAAGTGCCTACCCTTGTGTGTTGTTAGTTGGTATGCTTGCAGTAGGATGAGGGTGAGTGTGAGGGGTGGCTCGTGAGATGGGGAAATGATAATGTAGATAGAGAGGGACGGGTGGAGGTGCAAGGTAAGTTGGTTTGAGTAAGGATGTGTAGGAGAAGGGTAGGGAAGGCTGAGTGATGGGGATGTGATGAGTGGCACAGCGGGGTGAGTTTGAGTGTGGCTTTGTAGTAACGTTTCGTGATCTACTGAGATCATTGAAAGTTTGGCGCCACTGCAGCCAGAGACTCCTGACGGCATCCCTGCTTTTGTCCTCCTGTGCAATGTGCAACCAGACTGCATTGGTGCCCTGGGGAGGTCTCTTCCGCCCTTGGAAGGGAAAAGAACCTCCCTGCGTGCTGTGACTCCCTCCATAAGCATATGGAGAGAGTCATTGGAGAGCCTGGGTACAAGCGTCCACCTCTGTGCAGTGCTCGTCAGTGTTTGCAGCACCTCAATGCTGTCAAACACTGACAGAACAACTGTCAAACTCAATGTGGCTGTGGTCCCTTTATGGAAACCAGCTGATGACGCGTCATCAAATGATGTCATCATACCCGTTTCCTGTTAATTGGCCGGGAAGCCCGCAGGGTGGGCTTAACAAGGCCAATCAAGGGAAAATCCCTTTGACAGATCGGCTGCAGCCGGGAGCGGGACCGGAACCCGGCAACCAGCTATCCCACCACCATCCCGACACCGCTGAGAAAATCCAGCCCATGCAGTTTGTAGATAAATGGTAAGTGGGGCAATAAACATATTAAGAAGGAAAGAACTTACATTTATCGAGCACCTACACCTCTTCGGGTTATGCAGAAAAGTGACAGCCAATTTGACCAGAGAAAGTACGCACAAATAGGAAATTAATGAATGACCAGTTAATCTGTTTTTGGGACATGTTGATTGAGGAGGGATGTTGGACAAGACTCCTTGCTCTTCTTTAAATCATGCCATGGGATCTTTTACGTCCATTTGAAGAGGCAGACAAGGCCTTGGTTTCATGTCTCGTCTGAAAGACAGCACCTCCAACAATTTTGGACTGAAGTGTTGGTTTCGATTATGTGCTCAAGTCCTGGAGCAGGGCTTGAATCCATTACCTTCTAACTCAAAGGTGAGAGTGCTACCCCTGAGCCTAGCTAACACTTGGATCACAGGTATTAAACTCAGTGACGTACAGAATGAGCTGCTGGGCCTTTTTTTTTAAATACTAATTTGCTAAATTATACATACACACATAGACAAAAGATTTTCTTGAATTCTCAACATATTTGAGCAATCACCCTACAAAAAGCAGAACTGTTGGAAATGCTTCCATAGCCAATGCACAGCAAGCACATTTCTTTCCTCTTTTCTTTCTCTGAAGGCATTGGCTTTTGCGACAGTTTGATTCTACAAGCTTCAGTAGCCCTCTGGTACCTCACTGACGTGGTCATCCTTCATGTGGGAGCCCAGGCAGTGAGTATAGGCAGGCTTTTAGATCACAAAGGGCTTCAAACCCAGCTCAAACCTTGGCTGATATCCAGACACGTACACTTTCTTGCAGGGGTCATTGGAGTGACAAGCTGGGCTGATTTTCACTCTCCTAACCCGGGGGCATTGAGGCAAGTCATTGTGCCCCTACAGTCAGCCTGATTATGATCAGCTAATGGAGCATATACTGGAAAACAACGATAGGGACCTTCTGATCTGCGTGACTCAGTTACATACTTCATTTACCATCTGAACCATCAGGTCGGGTGAAAATCCAATGTATAAGTTTACCATTGCAGGAGAGGGGGTTGCAACAAAAATATCAATACCAGTGTGATAGGCAAAGTAAAGGAAGTGCGGTTCATATCACTCAATCCATCTACTTAAATATGCTGTGTACTGTCTGAACATTGCTGTGAAGCTCAGGCTTCTATTAGGTAAAGATATAAACGGTGCACCATCCCTTATTTTGACTTTATGCCCCTTTCTCATGATCAATGTGATATCAGTACTGCTAGCATATAATCAGCAAAAATAGAATTGACTACTTCCACTTAGTTTTGCTGAGGTACTGTGCAAATAATATTGACTGACACTTGAACCCTATTTACTACTACTGTAGCTTTTCAAATCACGTGCTGTTTACTTTAAATTACACATTCGTCTCGAGCTGTCACCTCGACACAAGTATACCATAATATCTCCCCTTGGTCCTCTACCAATCAATTCCGTGACCACTGAACTGGTTAAAAAGAACGATCGTCACATCTGGTCAATAACTCGTTATTCTTCGCAGTGAGGTTCAATTAAGAGTAGTTGAATGAATAATACACCAAATCTCAAACCACCATAGGAGATTCCACGAAAAATACACATATGCGTTGTCAAATTGCTCAGTCAAATTATACAGATCCGTCATTTCAGAATTTATGATGCATATTTATACTTAATTCCCACAAAGTGATACCTTCACCGTAAACACGTGTTGGGCTAACTATTGTTTTCCAAGTGCACACTGTAATATAATTTGCGTTGAAACACATGACCGCATCACAAAATGGCCATCTTGTTATTTGCACGATAGGTTCAACCCTCAAGTGTCTATGTATTGTTGCAATTTCCATTGAGTGGCTTTTATTTTACAGTGAAACACAAACATTTTTCTCAAGCATCTGTGGCTCTGTCCTTTCCTACGTGTATAATTTGGCTCAGTATCATCCAAAATTAAAAATAAACGGCATGTCGGGGATCCAAATCACATTGCCGCTGGGTGAATATTAGAAATGGCCCGTTTAGTAAAAATGGAGAATTTACATTTCATAAAATAAATTCTCTGAAGTCAATAACTAAATCTGGAATTTAAATACACTCAAATCTAATGAATGTGTCAGACACCAGACAGCAACATGAGGATGTTCTGAATATCATAATGGGCCTTTAGGGGAGAATCACTCACATATCAAAATGACATAGGCTCCATTCCACATAGTAATGCCCACAGCAATTTTTAAAGCAATTTTTTTTAACTCTAGAGATATTGCTGGAATGCTTGTTCTTAGCATTTTCTAGCAGTAGAATCTATTTTTAGCATTATTATGACACTTTACTGAAAAATCATTAACCCAACAAATAAGCCCCCAGATAATTCCCCAAATGTAAAGTTGAATAGCAGTTGAATATGCAGAACATTGTACATGAACAATGAATCACAAAAAAAATGGAGAGATATTTTGAGGTAGATCCCTGACAAAACAGGCCATTGGTAGATAGTTAGCCTGAGATCCTGTATCATTATGCATGCTCGACATTTGATGGTAACCAAAATGGCCGACATGCTGATGGGACAAAGGATGGCAAATGGGGAAAGGCAAGAAGTCATGACTGCAAAACTGAACAAAAAAGATATGTACCAGCAAAGTATTTAACCTTTTTAATAATTGGCAACACAGGAAAACCTTTGCCAGCAACGTAATCCAAATGAAGGGTGAAGAAGAGACTTATAGAATGCTAACATTAAAGAAATTATACTGAAGGAATATTAGAAGTAAGGATAAAATGGGATATCTATTTATCACATTATAAACAGACATTTAGAATGTTTGAAGATTTTAGGTGTGTAATTATTTGATCATTAAGGGAACTCTAATTTGAGTTTAAAAGACCAGTTTTTAAATCTACAAAATTGCTGTCTTTAGCATTTTCTTGCATTTCTATTTCCAGCAATATTACAAATCACATTTTGCTTAAAAGAAAAACAAAAATATAGGTTGCATTGCAGTACTATGTTAAAGGAGTAGCTGAACTGCTTGGCTCCGATTTCAAAATGGGCTAAGGGGGAAGAGAGTAAGTCAGTAATATAGTTTTATTAGGGGATGCAGAGTAAATGATCACTATACTCTGCCCTAATAAAATGCCTTAGCCCCACAACAACATTCCCAAACAGACCAGTGTAATGCTTGCCACTTCCCACATTAACCAAGCCGTTTGGTCCCTCTGAGCAACACTGAAACAGGAACATCTTTTGCATTGGCCATTTGTAACCACAGATCAGGGAGGCTCTTGTGTGTGGGATAGACTGGATTCAAATCCAAGGCTCAAAGTTCAGAGAACAGTGTGCTGATCAAAATAAATAAGATAATTTAAAAACCATCCCAACTTAAAATAAGCAAAGCTTCAGTAATTCAGCTATGAGCATCATTAATAAGTAATTTAATCCAGTAAATTACAAGGCAAAAATTAGTCACCATAAACTTGAGCTCATCCAAAACTCTGCTGCCCGTATCCTAACGCGCAACACGTCCCATTCAACCATCACCCCTGTACTCACTGACCTACATCGACTCCTAGTCCGGCAGTACCTCAAGTTTAATATTCTCATCCTTGCTCTTAAATCCCTCCATGGCCTCGCCTCTCCCAATCTCTGTAACCTCCTCCAGCTCTACAACCCTCCAAAATCTCTGCGCTCCTCCAATTCTGGCCTCTTGCACATCCCCGATTTTCTTTGTTCCACCATGGGTGGCCGTGCCTTCAGCTGGCTAGGCCCTAAGCTCTGGAATTCCCTCCCTAAACCTCCCCGCCTCTCTACCTCACTTTCTTTCTTTAAGACGCTCCTTAAAACCTACCTCTTTGACCAAGCTTTTGGTCATCTGTCCTGATATGTCCTTATGTGGCTCAGTGCCAAAATTTGTTTGATAATCTCACCTGTGAAACGTTGGGACGTTTTAGTACATTCAAGGGGGTATATAAATGCAAGTTGTTGTTGTTGTTAGATCAGAGTAGTGCACTGCAGCTTAAAACACATATTTGAAAAGTATTGCCTTCAAAAAATTAGCAGGATGCAACAAAAGGATATGATCAAAATTTGTAAGTGGTTCAAAGTTATTCTGAAACTGAACTTAAGTTTTTGCATCATTTGTTCTTAAGCGGTCTGTAACCACAAGCTGTGTAGATTCATCTTGTGAGCAGAGATAGTTCTCATAGAATCTTACAGCACAGAATGAGGCCCGTCATACCTGTGCCAGCTCTTTCAAAAAGCTGTCCAATTTAGTCCCACAGCCTAGCTTTTTCCTATAACCCTGCAAATTAGTTCTCTTCAAGTACATTCAAGGCCGATAAATTCCTAGGGCCTGATAATCTACATCCTAGGGTACTTAAGGAAGTGGCCCTAGAAATAGTAGATGCATTGCTGGTCATCTTCCAAAATTCTATAGACTCTGGCACAGTTCCCATGGATTGGAGGGTAGCTAATGTAACCCCACTATTTAAAAAAGGTGGTAGAGAGAAAACGGGGAATTATAGCCTGAGTGGGGAAAATGCTAGAATCCATTATAAAAGATGTAATAGCAGAGCACTTGGAAAACAGTGACAGGATTGGACAAAGTCAACATGGATTTACAAAAGGTAAATCATGCTTGACTAATCTAGTGGAATTTTTTGAGAAATGTAACTGGTAGAATAGATAAGGGAGAACCAGTGGATGTGGTGTATTTGGACTTTCAGAAGGCTTTTGATAAGGTCCCGCATAAGAGATTAGCGTGCAAAGTTAAAGCACATGGGATCGGGGGTAAGGTACTGACTTGGATAGAGAACTGGTTGGCAGACAGGAAGCAAAGAGTTGGAATAAACGGGTCTTTTTCCGAGTGGCAGGCAGTGACTAGTGGGGTACCGCAGGGATCAGTGCTATGACCCCAGCTATTCACAATATATATTAATGATCTAGACGAGGGAACTAGATGTAATATCTCCAAGTTTGCAGACAACACAAAGCTGGGTGGGCGTGTGTGCTGTGAGGAGGATGCAGAGAAACTCCAGTATGATTTGGACAGGTTGGGTGAGTGGGCAGATGCCTGGCAGATGCAGTATAATGTGGATAAATGCGAGGTTATCCACTTTGGTGGCAAAAACAGGAAGGCAGATTATCTGAATGGCAATAGATTGGGAAAAGGGGAAGTGCAACGAGACCTGGGTGTCCTTGTGCACCAGTCGCTGAAGGTAAGCATGCAGGTGCAGCAGGCGGTTAAGAAGGCAAATGGTATGTTGGCCTTCATAGCGAGAGGATTCGAGTACAGGAGCAAGGATGACTTGCTGCAGTTGTACAGGGCCTTGGTGAGACCACACCTTGAGTATTGTGTGCAGTTTTGGTCGCCTTATCTGAGGAAGGATGTTCTTGCCATGGAGGGAGTGCAGCGAAGATTCACCAGACTGATACCTGGGATGGCAGGAATGAGGTATGAGGAGAGATTGGGTCGATTGGGCTTATATTCGCTGGAGTTTAGAAGAATAAGAGGGGATCTCATTGAAACTTATAAAATTCTAACAGGACTAGACAGACTAGATGCAGGAAGGATGTTCCCGATGGCGGGAGAGTCCAGAACCAGGGGTCACAGTCTAAGGATAAGGGGTAAGCCATTTAGGACAGAGATGAGGAGGAATTTCTTCACCCAGAGAGTGGTGAACCTGTGGAATTCTCTACCACAGAAGACAGTTGAGTCCAATTCATTAAATATACTCAAGAAGGAGATAGATATATTTCTTAAGGCTAAAGGGATCAAGGGGTTGGATCAGGTGGATGCGGGGAGGATGTTCCTGATGATGGGTGAAACTAGAACTAGGGGGCATAGTCTTAGAATAAGGGGCTGCTCTTTCAAAACTGAGATGAGAAGGAACTACTTCACTCAGAGGGTGGTAGGTCCATGGAATATGCTGCCCCAAAAAGCTGTAGAAGCTACATCATTACATAAATTTAAAACAGAAATAGACAGTTTCCTAGAAGTAAAGGGAATTAAGGGTTACGGGGAGCGGGCAGGAATTTGGCCATGAGTCTAGGTTCGGATCGGTCATGGCCCTGTGGGTAGTGTAGCGGGCCCAGGGGTCGGGTAGCCTGATCCTGCTCCTATTTCGTGTGTCCAATTCTGTTAGGTTCAGGAGATGGTTCTGTGATAGTAGATTGGCGGTTAGGATCAGATCAGCCATGATCTTATTGAATGGCGGAGCAGGCTCGAGGGGCCAATTGGCCTACTCCTGCTCCTATTTCTTATGTTCTTATGTTCTTATGATATGGAGAGAAAGCAGGGACAGGGTACTGAATTTGGATGATCAGCCATGATCTCATTAAATGGCGGAGCAGGCTCGAGGGGCCGAATGGCCTACTCCTGCTCCTATCTTCTATGTTTCTATGTTACATGTCCAATTGTCTTTTGAAAGTTCCTATGGAATCTGATTCCACCACCCTTTCAGGTTGGGCATTCCAGCTCTTAACCCTCTTTGTGAAGAAATTTCTCATTTCCCCTCTAGTTCTTTTGCCAATTATTTTAAATCTATAGCCTCTGGTTACCGACACACTTGCTCTATCAAAACCCCTCATAATTTTGAATATCTCTATTAGATCTCCCCTTAATCTTCTCTGCTCTAAGGAGAACAATCCCAGCTTTTCCAATCTCTCCACATTACTGAACTCCCTCACCCCTGGTAAACCTGCTCTCTACCCTCTCCAGGGCATTGACTTCTTTCCTAAAGTGTGGTGCCCAGAATTGTACACAATACTCCAGCTGAGGCCTAACCAGAGATTTGTAAAGGTTCAGCATGACTTCCTAGTTTTTGTATTCAATGCCCCTATTTACAAAGCCAAGTATCCCATACACTTTCTATCAACTTTCCCTGCCATCTTCAAAGATTTGTGGGTGCAAGAAAAGGTTCCTCTTTTCTTGCACCCCCATCAAAATAGTACCATTTAGATTATACTGCCTCTCCATGTTGTTTTTCCCCAAAGTGCATCACTTCACACTTATCCACATTAAATTGCATCTGCCACGTGTGTGCCCAGTTCACCAGTCAGTCCATGTCCTCCTGAAAGCTGCTACTATCATGCTCACTATTTACTACATTGCCAAGTTTTGTATCGTCCACAAACTTCGAAATTGCACTCCCTATAACAAAGTCCAGGTTATTTATTTATAACAAGAAAAGGAATGATCTTAATAACGACCCCGGGGGACCCCACTGCATGCTTCTCTCCAGTCAGAAAAACATCCCTTCACCACTACTCTCCACCTCCTAACCCTTAGCCAATTACGTACCCAAGTTACCACCATCCCTTTAATACCATGTACTTGTATTTTCCGAATAAATCTGTTATGAGGTACTTTATCAAATCCCTTTAGAAAGAGCAGGAGCCGGGAGGCCATTTTTTTTTGGGCCGCCTGTCAGCACCTGCTCCCTCTCGCCTCCCCCTGCGGGGTGCCGGCCATGATCGGTCAGCCTGGCACTCCTCGAGTGCCGGGCTCTTTTGCTGGCACCCCGCTCCCCGGTGGTCCAGCAGGGCCCCAGTGCACACTGTGCTAGGCCCCTCCCCTTTAATCAGGGGAGGGAGGCCTGTACAACCGCGGCGCTACGTGCTGCCGCACGTGGAGCTGCTGCACGTAGCGTCGCGATATTCAATGGGAGCGCCCCAAGAGGGAGGGGGAGCGCTTCCAGTAGCGCCCCACCTCCTGCTTGGGGCGCTACAATTCAATTTCGGGCGCGGGGGCGCTAACTTTTTCAGGGCGCTAAAAGTCACGCCCTAGCGAAGTTAGCGCCCCAAAGGGGGCGCGACCCAGTTTTTCCCCCCACTGCCTCAGACAAAATGGTCACAACCCATATATGGCACTCAGTTTGAACTTTTGCATAAAGGCATTTCCCCCGAGACAAGTGCATTAACCCACTGTATTCCGCCAAATTCTCATTTACCATAGAGCATTCCTTTCATGATGTGTCATGAAGTGAGTGTGGATCCCATACCAATTCAGCACAAGGTAGTATTGCTGAAATCTAATTGTACCCATAAAACTGTATCACCGAGCAGGGTACTATTATTACGGGGAATACAATGGGATAGATTGTCATCTTCAGTGCATGAGGAATAATCTGCCAGAGCAAATCAACCACCTGTTTCAGAACCCGCCTGATTTTTGTTCCACCGATATCAATGTAATGAAAACCGTGTGGATTCTATAAAAAGTGGCCGATTTGCTTCGCCAGATTACCAGCCTAAATATTTACCCCATTAATATGTGCAATCGGCAGCCAAATGGAACTTTTGCCCACCTAAAATAGCTAAAAGTAGTGAAATATAATTGAAATTACAATCCAATGGAAATTTTTCTGAATCAAGCAGGGTTGGTTGGGATATTGTTACTTTGATCAGTAGAAATAAATTAGACATGAACTGTCTGGACAAATTCAAACCGAAATAGGTGTTGGATAGAGTCAACCTTTAATCTTCACCCTTGTTGTCCAGTCCTTCAGTTTTGAAAGGCAATAAACAAGACCTCCATTGTTACATAAACAAGTTTTATTGTCTAGTAATGCATTGAAAGCTCAGAAACAGAAGATGAAAAAGAAATCTTTCTTTAGAGTTGACTGCTTTAGTCTACCATATGACGCAACCATGCTTAGATTATATTAAACAGTTCAGGAAAATACAGAAAACTATAACAGCGCCATTTAGTTCCTTTGTGCACTGTGCCCAGGCTTGTGACAATTGAATGGACAACTTGAAACATGAGCAGTTGCCAACTTCATTGCAGCAAGTTGTGCCGTTACAATTTTTTGTGTTGTTGTTGCTACAATTGGTTTTGGATTTAAATACTGGAGCAGGAGAAGGGAAAGTTAAAATTCTAGTGTGTTTCACGACTGGCTCATGTGGTGAATTGATTGCTTGGTGTGGAGACCAGGACATTCTGTGCTGAGGTGGCCAGATGTTGGATGAGGACATGGCCCCCCTCACAGGTCAAAATTTCCCTTCAATACTCAATGTCTAATCTCATACTTGAAAAATGGCTATTTGAGTTAGATATTCTCAGGCATCCAGCACCCGTGGAACTCAACACATGTCAGCAACTTGAGAGGAAAACTCTCCTGGATCTTCATTTGGGCGAGATTAAGTCAAACCTGGGCTTGGCCTACTTAAAAGGCAATTTTATACTGCGCTGGTGACACCAGGTTCCCCAAGCACAGGTCTGGCACAGCTGGCTGCAAGCCAAATCTAAAACTGCTGGGTCTCGCTAAGTTTGACCGCCCGGGAGACTCAGTGTCATCGGGTCTTCCGAGAAGCTGGTGTTAGTGAGTGCCTGCAAATTTACATGTGGTTTGCTGCTGACTGCACGAGACTCGCACTGGAGAAGCCCAGGCACCATTCACACGACATCAAGGTGTCTCAAATGAACCTGGCCCAAGGGTGATAAATGTACCACATCAGAACCTCCAATGTGCATGCACCATTGCCTCTCTGCAGCTGCATTGTAAGCTTCATCCCAAGAATGATTTGTATATTAAAAAAATGAAACAAAGGCACATCGGGGCCTAATGATATATTTTCACATACGAACCCTCATGATTTGATATTAATATAACCTGCTCTTCCCCTCCCTGGTTGAAGATTAAATCATGAACCAGCAGACTCAGAGGGCTCGATTTTGCCAGTGTGGGCGGGTTGGGGCGTGTCAGGTGGGATTCTTGTCAGGACCCCGACTCCGAAGTGAAGGTTGAAAAATTACGATTTTCCCCTAATTAGGCAATTGATTTCCAGCGTGTGGGAACCCCTGGACCAGTGAGTCTTTTCATACAGAAAGTCGCCTCCGAGGACGTCATCAATGCTGCTGGATTTAAGGCCTGCAAGCAGACTTGCTTCTTCTGGAGACTGGAAACGCTTTGGAAATTGTATGAAGGACTTCATTTACCGACCATGGCCACCAGCAAGCAAAAGTGTGCACCTCGCTTTGATGAGCCCTCCCTCCAAGCTCTGGTGCAGGGAGCAAGATCGAATAAGGAGGTGCTCTTCCCTTCCTCAGGGAGAAAAAAGTCACCCCCAGCAGACTAAAACTGTGCGGCTGCAAGTGGCCCAGGAGGTCAACTCCATATCAATGAGCCGCAGAACCTGGCTGCAATGCAGGAAGAGGTTTCATGAACTTCTCCACAGAGGAAAAGTGAGTATGACTTTCCCATCACCCTCAATCTGATCCCCATCGCCTCTCCTCACCAGCACTCTGCTTTGCCAACCTCTTCCTCCACATCCCACTTGACACTTACATCCCTGCACCCTTACCCATTCTCTCTCTCTCTATGGTCACATTCACTTAACTATTCGATCACTCACATTCTCTATCACTGTGATGCAATGACAACAACTTACAACACACAAAGAGGGTCCTTTGTCTGCTTCTAAGCATCTATGCTATGGATTCTCTACACTCACTCCTTCATTCTCACTCAAACTCCACTTGTGTCTCTCATTGCAGGAAAAGAGAGCCCACAATAAGAGGGAAAGAGCCATGACAGGAGGAGGGCCACCCTCAGTAGCCCAGCTCACCGCCTGGGAGGAGGCAGCCCTGGAAATCGCCGGGATCGAGGAGGATTCCCAAGTGGGGGACGGACAGACGGGCGCATCACAGCAGGCTGGTGACAGAATAGTTTGGCATCTCTCTCATTGACATTGCATGAGTCACTGATAATGAATCTGATGCTCTAACAGATTGACTTATGATCATATGCACTATTCAATATGCATGTAACCTTGACCTCACATCTCTAACTCTTTCCTTTACTCCCCCACAGGACCATCGAAAGCCCCCGTTCCCACTGTCCAGGAGGAAGAGCCTGAGCTTCCAGACTCCTCAGAGGAAGCTGCAACCTCTGAGGGCGCAGTGTCAGCAGAATTCAGCGCACCCAGCACCAGCGCAGACACTCACACCCCGGTGGAACCTTCGCGAGATAGAGTAGTGTTGGCACCTGGTGTATCACAGCTCACAAGTGAGCATCAGCAGATGGTGGAGACAGGGTCAGCAGTGGAGAGTCCTCGTCGGAGGGCACAGGACTCTGCCAGCTCGGCTCAGCTGCATGCCGACCCTGTGCCTCCGGGTCCATCCAGAAGGAGAGCGGTGCTGGAACTCCAGGAACAGGTGCAGGAGTCTCTGGCATGTTTTGTCTCCAGGGTCGCTGTGAGCGTGGAGTGAATGGAGGAGTCCATCGCGAACATGAGCAGAGCCTTTGTGGAGGCATTGGCGCATGAACGCATCACCGTGGAAAGGATGGCAACCTCGGTGGAAAGGATGGCTAACTCCTTGGTAAGGCTGGCTACCATAGAGGAGAGGATGGCTATGGTAGAGGAGAGGATGGCTACGGCCATGGAGGAGCTAAGTCGCCAGGGTATGGAAAACATGGTAATTGTTCAGAATAGAATGACATCTTTTGAGGAGCGATGGTCAGCTACTGAGCATACAAACCAGACCTTCATGGAGGTCCTCTGGAGTAGGACTTCCAGTGCAGAAATGGGTCCTCATGGTCCCCCTGAAGTGCAGCAAAGGTGCTGTCAAGCCACTTGCTAGCACTGAAGTGGGGCTGACCCATGAGAAGGATGTTGTTGACAGAGAACACGGAAGTGGGGGCTCCTCTCCAAGCGCTCACACGACCATACGACTGCAGAGCCCTCGGTCAGAGCCCCACCAGAGTCCTCGCCCAACTGAGATGGGTGTCTCAGCCCCTGCACAGCCGCAGGAGCAGCAGACTGTTGGCGAGCCCGCACAGGTTCACCACCCCAGAGGACGGCCGCCAAAGGCGTCGAAACAGGAGCAGCAAAAAAGTGAGCAAGGGGCCTCCACATCTGCTGAAGCCACAGGGGAAGCATCACGTAGGAGCACGCGTAAGAGGAAGATAAAGCGCAAGTAGTCACATGGGTAGTCACTTGGGTACTGTGATGTTTTGTATTCGGACCAGCCATCATTGTCATTGTATTATAAACAGATTTGATGGCAAACTGTTGAAGTTGTGGCCTGTGTCATTTCGCAAATGGGACTTTCACATTGAGGGCTTAGGGCGCCTTGCAATTGTCAGTATGGTGGTCAGAGTGACAGGAATCCGTAGGTTCTTGTCCATTGTGGATGCTCTGGTAAGAAGGCGCGAGACAAAAGTGTTTGATTGTGCAGGCTCACCAAATCTGGCCAAGATGAGTGCGTCCCTTGCATCCTGGGCAGCAATGTTGTCGCGCGCTGGTGCCTTCTGGCCTGTGCAGCTTCAGGTGGGTGATTAGCAGCTTGGTGCTCCTGTTGATGCTGCTGTTTTTCATGGTTCTGCTGCTGCCGCTGTTCATGGTTCTGCTGCTGCCGCGGCTGGTCTTCGTCCAAATCTGATGTCCAGGAGGAAAGGAATTAAATGGTCGCCATGCTTCTGGTATATACCTCAGTTGAGGAAGTGCTCTGTCAAGGTGGGGAGAGGGGTTTCCCACGAGGTCACACTGGAGATGGGTGTCAGGCTCCAAACTTCCACAACAATGAGTAGGCCTGCTAAAAGTTCACCCAGACCGGAGACAACAAAGTTCTGCCACCTGCAAATGATCATCAGTGAAAACTCCTTTGTAATGCTGGAGCTGAGCTGTTAGTAAGCAATCCAATTGTGAGGCCGTCAGTTTACCTGGCGTGTTCCAGAGGAGGCGTGTAGGATGGGGGAAATGTCTAAAAATCGGAAAGGCCTCTCAAAATGGGATTATAGAGGCAATTAAGTGGTTGTTAAGGGCCTATCCCGCCTCTTGGAGGCGGGATGGAAACGGGGTCAGAAAACACGCAAGTGGGAAAATTGCTCGGGGGTGGGATGGAGGCAGGATCGGGCCCGCCCACCATTTTTTGCGATTTTACCACCTCACGCGACTCCAAACCCGCCTCCTCGTGCTTGGCAAAATCAAGCCCAGAGTGTGCATTCTCTGTATCTGTACGGGTATCTTTCGAGGTTACTCCTATTTTATGCAGATAAAAGCACAAGTTCTATATACACGCATATGTGCAAGTAAAAATAGTGAGGATCTATATTTTGGAAAGGAGGATTTGAAAAAATACATTTATATATATTCAGTAAATTAAAAACATCAAGACAATATCCTTATAAACCAAGCTAAACCTCCCTCAGGCACAGCCTGCCCTAGCCCTAAACCCACATTTTCCTCTAGTTTTTTACCTATCTCCCCTCATTTCCTCTCCGAGCTTATCCTGTCCATAAGGCCCCCCTCCTGCTCCATTCACCCTATTCCCAACTTCCCTTCTGGCTTACTTCCACCTCCGTAGCATCACTTGTCTCTGCCCCAGACTTAGCCCATCTGCTGCTGAAACTGTCATCCATGCTTTTGTCACCTCCAGATTCGCCTGTTCCAATGGTCTCCTGCCAGGTCTCCCATCCTCCACACTCTTAAATTTCAGCTCATCAACAATTCTGCTGCCTGTATCCTATCTCTAACCAAGTTCCACACAGCCATGCATACCAGTCCTTGCGGACCTGCATTAATCCCTTGTTGTCCAAAGTCTTCAATTTAAAATTCTCATCCCTGTGCTTAAATCTGTCCATGGCCTTGGCTCTCCCTATCTCTGTAATGTGCTCCAGCCGCTAATCCTCTCAAAACTCTCTATTCCTCCGACTGTGGTCTTTTGTGCCCCCCCCCCCCCCCCCCCCCCACTGTTAGTGGCTGACCTGGCCCCACACTACGAAATTCCCTCCTTAAATCCTCCTATCTCTCACTCCTCCTTTCAAACCCTCCTTAAAACCCATCTCTTCGACCAAACTACTGGTCACCCCTCCTAATAACTTCTTTGGCTTCGCTACCATTTTTGTCTCTGAGGTGCCTCGGGATGTTTTTCTCCGTAAAGACGCCATATAAATGCAAATTGTTGTTTATATTTCACTATGGCATTTGTTTTTTCATGCAGGAACCCTATAAAAGATCTTCTTTGCACTCAGACAACCTCTACTGTCAATCACAGCACCACCAGTAATATCCCGATGAAGCGCCTGTTTAAACTTAAGACAGCGGCTTTCAAATTTATCTATGTTGGGATCTGATGACCTTATGGACTCCTGGAAGCTCCTCACAGATGCCTGAGGATCTGAGGACCCCACTTTTAAGTAATTCACAATGTGTGTCAGTTTGTCATTGGAGGAAGTCGTGTTAAGTACCCTCAAGAGAGAATGAGAGAGAGAAAGAGCCAGAGAGAGTGTACAAGCAGCGTTATAAAATTGAATCCCAAATCTATTATTTACCAAAATAATGTATTCACCAGACCATTCTTAAAGGTCTGGTTAAAAAAAAATAATCCCTGTGTAATGGCTACAATGCATACAAACACAAAGGTTCCATATGGGAATTAGGGTCAGAGTGTTCATTAAGGCCTGAGAGGATGGCCGAAGGCATTAATTACCTCAAAATAACCTGTATATTCCTGCACTACAGCCATCATTTTTTGGTCCATTTAAGATCACTTATGGTACTAATTTTGAAATTTAAATTAAATTCTTAGAAGGTAGACCTCTATTGGGGATTAAAGTCCACTGGCCAACCAACCGGATTATCTTCACTTTAATAAACTATTTATTACAGTGACTTATGGGGCTGGTAGAACCCAGGGGGACACCTGCATATCCAGCAGGGTTTGCATTATTCTTGAGGGTAGCATGAGAGAGGTCATTCTTCTCAGTGGGTTCACAGATATGAACACAAAATGTTTCAGTAACCTTCTGAACTAATTCTTTGCCAAAGCATTGAACTGGAAGAAGCACTTGTTTAGATCCAAAGGATAAATGGAAACAATTTTTTTTAAACTAAATTACATTTACATTGATTTTATTCCGTGGATAAAAACTCTAGCAGATATTTTAGTACATATTTATTTCAATAAGGCAGCATGAACTAATCTAATTCTCCTACACAGGTATGCTTTCAAACTTCTCTGTGCGGTCGACTCCCTGCGAATATTGACTCACTTCCAGAGATTCCCTGCAAATACCGTCACATTGACGGGGAGCTCCTATCTTCACTTCAACGCTGCAGAAATACATGTTTTAAAACTGGCAAATGTTGGAAATCTGAAATGAAACTGAAAATTCTAGAAAGATACACTGGAAAGAGAAAAGATGCATTCATGTTTTGGGTCTAGACCCTTCATCAGAACTGAAAGACACGTATCCAAAACCAATCTTTTCTCTTTACAGACACTTACTGACCTGCTGCACATTTCTAACATTTTCTCTTTTTATTTCCATCGCTGCAAAAAACATTTTCTATTTGCGTACAGCAACAGAGATTATGTGCTAGCTGGTCAACAAATACAAAATGTACAGACCTGTGGAAATTCCCTCACAGACCCCCTTTAGGTCCAGGGACACAAGTTTGAAAACATACGGGGGTAGAGTTTCCGCTTACAAAATAATAAGCATTTTAATCAGAATATCTAGTCCACCACCTGTGAGTAACCAGATTTTAAATAACTGAAAATGACTTTAAAAAGCCATACAGAACCATTTACTAGTTATAATGATTTATAGTAGCAATTAAAAAAAAAAGATTTTGAATATAATTTTGAAACGTGCCTAAAAAAAGCTTAATTTTGAGAACCTCCTCGAAGGCCTGCAAACGGGCGTAATTAGCAGATTAACTCGTTCAGGAAGCGTGGCCAGTTCTGTGGGTGGGGCCAGCTTCTGACGCAACGTTTTTCAAACTAGCGCAAAAGATCGCCGAAACTCAATTTGCGCTGGAGCCGATTTGTGCTTGAAATTCCTCGATCGTTTGCGCTGGTTTGGCCGATTTCGGGCGAATTGCGTTGCAAAAACAACGCAACCTAGCAGAAACTCCAAGGCTTTGACCTAAGGAATCATATGTTAACGTAAGAGAATACGAGAGAGAGATGGCTGTCATTAAAGGGAATGGCACTGAACTAAACACTGAATCTGACTTTGTGCGAGTGGAGCCCAAGATTTGGTCATTTGCAACAATCCAAGCTCGACCATATTCCAGAAAGATTCCCGTTGATACTGAAACCGCCTTAAAAATCTGCTCCCAGAGTCCCCTCAGTACTATCTGAACATCAACATCCCTCAGACCTTGCACTTCAATGACGCCAGCTCTCCGCTGCCGTCACTTGCACAGAGGGCATCAGTTTGCTTCACTTACATGTAGGAAAGGCAGGGGCGAAGGCACACGAGAGGCCTCAGCTCTTGTTCTCCCAGATGGAGCACCTCTGCTGCACAACATAAACATTAGCTCCCAGGAAGAGTCTGCCTACAGGAAGGCCAAAGATGCAAAAAAAAGTGCTCGGCCCACACCAGCTCAAAACTCACTGCAGTAACACTTCACTAAGGTGTGTCATTAAAGACTCATCTTTAGCTTATTTAAAAAGTACCTATTTTGCTCCGGCACATTGACAATAAGTGTAAGTATCGTACACAAGTATGAAATGATCACTACTTCCTATCATGCACCAAATATATTACATGGTTTGCCAGCTAAAAATAATTACCACCCACAGTGCCCCGGGCATACACATGAATGAATTCTGTTGACATTTTTTACCCATTTCTCTTCTCTACGGATTACATCTGGCCATCTGTCCTGCCTAATCATCACTCTTTCTGCTTACTGAACAAAACAGCTCTATAATATTTATTAAAATCGTGCAGGAAATTTGAATGCCGCAATTTCCCAGTGGTGCTACGGCAACCAGACACAAAATTCAAGGGCATACATCCCCACAGGCCGGGAGCAGACCAGTCTTATACATCTGCTTGCCTGTAATTACAGATCAGCCTCCCGTACCTCATTATTACACAAATGTATTAACTATATACATATTGAGACACCAACAGCGCATTTGGGTGGGACACACCTCTCACAGTGAATATAATATTAGAGATAGCAACAACAATTCATTTCAATCTCAAGCTGGTCTCGATCACATACCTGCTCGATTGTGGAGAGATAATGGGCCTGAGCTTTTAAAAACAACCCCAAAATTTCACGTCACAATGCAATTTTTTTTCCCAGCACGGCTGCAACATCTTTCTTCACAGTCACAGATGTGCAAATTGAAAGCAATTCATATGGTAATGAGGCGAAGCTGGGAGACGGCAGAGGCTTTGTGCCTGAGCACTACTCCGCTCCAGAGTCCTGAATGGAATGCTGTGACAGATTAACCGAATGTGGAAGCTACATCTTACCATCTGTAACAAAGTTTCCTCAAACCTCTATGGTAGAAAAACAGGGTAAAGGATCCCCCTGTGTCTCCCCTCCCTTCCCCCTTCCAAAAAAAGACCGACCTCTACCTAGCGGAAGTTGAACGCCAACTCTCTGACACCTCCTCCTACCTCCACCTGGACCATGACCCCACTACCGAACATCAAGCCACCGTGTCCAAGACTGTCACTGACCTCATCTCCTCTGGAGATCTTCCCCCCACGGCCGCCAACCTCATAGTTCCCCAACCCCGCACAGCCCGCTTCTACCTCCTTCCCAAGATCCACAAACAGGACTGCCCCGGTAGACCCATCGTTTCAGCCTGTTCTTGCCCCACGGAACTTATCTCTTCCTATCTCGACTCTATTTTTTCTCCCCTTGTCCAGTCTCTTCCCACCTACATCCGCGACTCTTCCGATGCCCTCCGCCATTTTAACAGTTTCCAGTTTCCCGGCCCCAACCGTCTCCTCTTCACTATGGACGTACAATCCCTCTACACCTCCATTCCCCACCAGGATGGCCTGAGGGCGCTCCGCTTCTTCCTTGAACAGAGGCCCAACCAGTCCCCATCCACCACCACCCTCCTCCGCCTGGCTGAACTTGTTCTCACATTGAACAACTTCTCCTTTGACTCTACCCATTTCCTCCAAATTAAAGGTGTTGCTATGGGTACCCGCATGGGTCCTAGCTATGCCTGCCTTTTCGTGGGATATGTGGAACACTCTTTGTTCCAGTCCTACTCGGGTCCCCTCCCTCACCTCTTTTTCCGGTACATTGATGACTGTATCGGTGCCGTCTCCTGCTCTCGCCCTGAACTAGAACATTTCATTCACTATGCTTCCAATTTCCACCCTTCCCTCACCTTCACATGGTCCATCTCCGACTCTTCTCTTCCCTTCCTCGACTTCTCCATCTCCATCTCTGGGGATAGGTTATTGACTAACATTCACTACAAGCCCACCGACTCCCACAGCTACCTGGACTACACTTCCTCCCACCCCGCCTCCTGTAAGGACTCTATTCCATTCTCCCAGTTTCTCCGTCTCCGCCGCATCTGCTCTGATGATGCCACCTTCCATACCAGTGCTTCTGACATGTCTTCCTTTTTCCTCAACCGAGGATTCCCCTCTACCGTGGTCGACACGGCCCTCGACCGTGTCCGTTCTATCTCCCGCACATCTGCCCTCACCCCTGCCCCTCCCTCCCGGAACCACGATAGGGTTCCCCTTGTCCTCACCTTTCACCCCACCAGCCTCCACATTCAACGGATCATCCTCCGCCATTTCCGCCACCTCCAGCGTGATCCCACCACCAAACACATCTTCCCCTCACCTCCCCTTTCAGCATTCCGCAGGGACCGCTCCCTCCGCGACACCCTAGTCCACTCCTCTACCACCCCCAGCACCCCTTCCCCTTCGCCCGGCACCTTCCCGTGCACGCGCAGGAGATGCAACACATGCCCTTATACCTCCCCTCTTCCCACTGTCCAGGGCCCCAAACACCCCTTCCAGGTGAAACAGCGATTTACTTGTACTTCCTGCAATTTAGTATACTGTATTCGCTGCTCACGATGTGGACTCCTCTACATTGGGGAGACCAAACGCAGATTGGGTGACCGCTTTGCGGAACACCTCCGTTCAGTCCGTAAGGGGGACCCCGAGCTCCCGGTGGCCTGTCACTTTAATTCACCGCTTCACTCCCACTCTGACCTCACCGTCCTCGGCCTAATACACTGTTCCACGGAAGCTCAGCGTAAGCTCGAGGAACAGCACCTCATCTTTCGTTTAGGCACGCTACAGCCCTCTGGACTCAATATCGAGTTCAACAATTTTAGATCATAACCTCAGCTCCAATCACATTTATATTTTATTTTATCCACCCTTTTATTTGTCCCCCCCACCTTTTTTTTCCTCCTAGAAGCTGGCAGCTGTCCTTCATTCTGCCAGTAGATTTCACACTTCATTCAGCCTTAATCTGTCACATTAACACCACCTCTAGCCTTGCATATCTCTTAATGTCTCTTAATGTCTCTTCATCTCCTCCTTTGTTCCTTTATCCCCTCCCCCTTTTCCCAGCTTTACCCTGGCCTTAAATCTATTTGATTTCCAGCTCTTCCCAGTTCTGATGAAAGGTCATCGACCTGAAACGTCAACTCTCTTTCTCTCTCCACGGATGCTGCCTGGCCTGCTGAGTTTTTCCAGCGTTTTCTGTTGTTATTTTAGAGAAATAGTCTTATTGGCCAACGTCATTCTTCATATGTGGGTCCAGTGATCAGTGGCTGACTAATCCGCCTGGAAAGGCATCGCAGCCAATCCCAATCTTGTCCACGTGCTCCCACACCCAGCAGGGGTCACAGGATAGTGATCACGAGTGGAAACTCGGATTAGATTCTCCCCTCCCTAGCCCAGGGGTACGGATTCCAGTTGTAAGGGCTTCCCGCTGCCCAGCTAACTCAGCATGTCGGGGATTAACCGCGGGATCTTCCTAGTGCGTATGGTCTAACTTCACCACGGGAATGCGCAAGGGATGTGATGACGCATTTTGGTGCGGTGTACATCGCTGCACTGTGTTTGTGCCCAACCTGCATAAAGTTCAGTAAAGGCTTTTTCATAAAAAGGAGGCTCTTAAATATAGGTCCTTTACTGCTCAACCTGGAAAATAGAGAGAGAGGAGGCTGCAACGATCTTCAGTGGGCAAAAAGCCTGCTGCATATCCCCCAGAATATCTTCTCCTCTAGACTGGCATCAGAGTGTTGGACACTCACCGGCACATCCTCAATAAATGTACAAAACCACATAGAACATAAAAAGCACACCGCTCTGAAACTGACCTCCTGCATGAAAGTCAACTCACACAGACAGTACCAACAGGAACACAGTTAATGCAGTCAGCTTCTGTACACAAAGTGCAAAAAGTAAATAAAGAACATGCGATTTAAATTATTAGACAAGATTTTCCCAGGGTTAAAGGTCATTTTCCACCATCCAGTAAAACATTGCAGACCAGATTTTCCAATTGAGCTTATTTTAACAGTGGTGGTAACAAGTTTATTTTAAATGGGATAACACCGGCATTAAAATATCAAGTGGAAAATTTAGGCCACCATTTTGCAAATTGCCCTATCCCCAAGTTGGGGTCATGCAGGGAAAAAGGCCGTGATTTCCCCTACCTCAGCGGATTCGGTGCAGCTGGGGTCAGTGGCGGCTCCTGGCCCCGCTGCTGGCTTCAGCCCGCTCCATGAGATGATTTTACATTGATAGGGCTTGTTAAGCCCGTCCAGCGCGTTTCCCGGCCAATTGAAGGAAGCGGGTCTGATGACGCCATTCGATGATGCATCATCAGCCGGTTTCCTTAAAGGGACCATGCGAAAATTTATTTTGACATTTGTGCTGTCAGTGTTCTACAGCATTAAGGTGCTGCAAACACTGACAAGCACTGCACAGAGGTGCACGGCTGCACCCAGGCTCTCCCATGACTCCCTCCATATGCTTATGGAGGGAGTCACAGCACGCAGGGAGGTTCTCTTCCCTTCCAATGGGCAGAAGAGACCTCCCCAGTAGACCAACACAGCCTGGTTGCACATTGCACAGGAGGGCACAAGCAGGGATGTCGTCAGGAGGACCTGGGTGCAGTGGCGCAAACGTTTCAATGATCTCAGTAGATCACGAAACGTTACTGCAAAGCCACACTCAACCTCATCCTGCTGTGCCACTCATCACATCCTCATCACTCTGCCTTCCCTAGCCTACACCTGCACATCCTTACTCACACCAACTTACCTTGCATCTCCACCCATCCCTCTCTCTCTATCTACATTATCACTTCCCCATCTCACTAGCCACTCCTCACACTCACCCTCATCCTAGTCCAATCATACCAACTAACAACACACAAGGGTAGGCACTTGGGTGTTTTATCCAATGTTCATGTGACGTTTCTGTGCTATCAAACATTGAAATCTTTATTTTCAACACTTTGCGTTCTTGGACAGATTTGTGTGCACCTTTGGAAGTGGCTTAGTGAGTTGTAGTGAAAGATGAGACATAACGGTGCCCCCCCTGCAATGGCGATGAGTGTGAAAGGAATGGCTTGGGCATTGTAGGGATGCTTTATGGTGTTGGTATAGCGTGGTGCCAACCTGGCACATCATGTGGTAGCCAGGGTGTACAGCATCAAGTGAAGTAAATCTGGCTATGGTGAGGCCATCCCTGGTGTCCCGGGCAGCAATGTGGTCGGGTACTGATGCCCTGTGTCCTGTGCAGCGTCAGTTGATTGTGGAGAAGGTTGGTGTTGTTGTTGGTGCTGCTGGTGTTGGGGCTGATCGTGGTGGGATTCTGAGGACCAAGGTGAGATAGTTTCAAGGGCACTGATGCTGATGTAATATATTGAAGGTGAACTTGAGATGACAAAAGCGATCTGTCAATGGTGAGAGAGGTTGTTCTAATGAGGGGACAGTAGATACAGAGTTGACTCCAAACACTTGCAACCTGCATAAAGCTCAATCTGTCTTCCAAATGCAGTAAGCAACAGCTTCTGAGCTTGGAAAGTGAACAGCTGTGAGATGGGAGCTTTTATACCACATTTGCAGCTGTCAAGTAAAGAGATGATTTCATGGTAAAACAACTCCCGACCTCCGTACCTGATGTGATCCCCGAGCAGCGTAGAATCCGTGGGCGATCTCGTTAAATGTTAAGGTGAGCTCAATATTCTCTTCAACAGACTGTTAACAAATTCTTAATCACCTAAATTGCCTTGCCCATCGCTGCGTCTCGGGTCTGTTCAGCACTGACAGACCCAACATCTGGGGAAACTAGCATGGCGGCGGGTTGACAGTGGGTTCCCTACCTGCTGTCAAAAAAAAATTTCCTCCCCGACCCACCATCAAACGCGCCCGTAGACCGCCCCCCCGCCCCCCCTGAAAAATTCCCTCCAAAGTTTCTACTGGGACGTAGGGAAGGGCAGAATAATTAGCAAAACTACACAGTAATCACTGGCACTAGAACCATTTCCAACTATCACAGAGTGCAAAGTTACACCCCATCATACAATGAATTTGAAAATCCTTATGGCTCTGGATCTGAACCTAGCTCAGGAATAGAAGAGGAACTGCTAAATCTCATGACTGTCGGGGAGTCTCTGTTTTCAGTCAGCCTTAACATTCCATTTTATTTGCAACAGACATCATTTGTGTGGTAAGGACACCAAATCCAAACTGCATTTGTCTTAAGCCTTTGA
This sequence comes from Squalus acanthias, assembly GCA_030390025.1. Taxonomy (NCBI): domain Eukaryota; kingdom Metazoa; phylum Chordata; class Chondrichthyes; order Squaliformes; family Squalidae; genus Squalus; species Squalus acanthias. Next base: position 128,006,790 of record CM059427.1, read on the forward strand.
TATCAGGTTCAGCACTTCTTTTATATCTGCAATGATCAGATGGCTTAAAAAGCCTATAAATTCCCATTGCGCTAAACACGACAGGGACTCTCCACCAATGTAGACGCCTGTCATTGATGAGGTCAGCACCGATATTGTGAAAGGATAAATTTGTGTATTAGTGCAGATAGGAGTAAATATTTGGAGACTGGAAGTGTAGTGCACGGCTGTCAGAGCTTCCCTGCAGCACATTCAGATTAAACAAGGCATCTTGGAAACCCCAAGGTATGGACAAAATTTGGAGAGGGAAGTCCCACTGAACAATGAAATCCAGATCATGAATTGCTCAAGACCCTGAAACTGGTACCATGGCAACAAATTAGCCATCTTTTGTATAAAGGTCCCGTTCCCTCTGGTTACAATGTCAGTCTGCCCTTGGCTATCTGGCATTGATCTGTTCTCCTTAAAAGGCATAGCATTGTTAACATGAGCCTGTATGACAAAAATTCAGAGTGTCGCATTCGCTGCCAGGTTAGCTGTTACTGGTCCAGAATTACAATTTGACATTCTTATTCAGGAACTGGTAAAGATTTAGGGCTAGAAATTTGTTATAGCCAAGAAATGGGCAGTGTTTAGACTAAAAATGGTTAAGTTGCGGCAGTTGAAAATCGTCTAGGCTGCACGCAAAATTCTTCCTCACCCCTCATTAAAATGATTGTAGTCATGATTCTCATCTAAAAACCCAAGCTCATTGGCGTTACACTGAAAATATGGACCAATATCGGGGGCAATCTAAACGCAAGTAATGATTGCCAAATCCTTTTTCACTGCTTAAAGGGGAAGTTCATTGATGCTGCAGCACCTCATTCTCAGCATTGTTGGGTGTGCAGCTGCCTCAACGACCATAAGAAGAAGGACAAGGAGAAGGAGCACTTATTTACAAATCCTGATGGCAGATCGCCACCCCAGGGAGAGAGCCCGGAGGTTTTCTGAAGAAGCTTTGGAGGCATTAGTTTTAGCGGTGGAGAGATGGCGGGCGGTCCTGTACCCACCAACTGGCAAGAGGCCCTCGCCACAAGTCTGCTGGACTATGTGGAGGGAGGTGGCACACCATGTCACGGGCAGCACTCTGGTCCCCAGGACCCACACACAGTGCAGGAAGAAGTTTAACGAGCTCACACAGGTGGTCAGGGTGAGTGAAGGCTTCAACAAATGCAACATACCACCATCTGTACCACAAGCTTCACACACTGCTCAATGCATCACACCCCCAGCACTAACCCACCAACAATTTTGACCTAGCAACACTCACACCCACATCTCACACCTTGCACACAACGACAGCCATTCAACTATGGCAGGCACAAGAGTTATTAGTTATTAGAATTCATGTGTGATATGCTTATAGATAAATCTATTAATTTTGTTTGGAATATTTTGTGGTCTCTCACATTTCACTTTTGCACCCAGGAGGACGCTGTGATATGGCCTGAGGCAGGGATTGTATAATGGGGATGTGGTGAGCTATGGGGATCTGGGGTTTCATTCATGCGAATCGGAGTCTGATGAGCCAATCACAGACAGTCTGTTTGGAAGGCCAATTGTCTCGCTGCCTCCGCTCCCTCCGCCGTAGATCCTGGAGGGTGAGGTCCACTGCCAGTACAGTCCCCGTGACTTTTAGCAAGTGTTGTAGGTTGGAGCTTTTCTGAAAGAATTATGAAGTTTTGTACTTGCCGCAACACTCCCTGATACCAAAGAACCTTGAAATAACTAAAGAAAACTCTTGCAGTTGCAGGAAGTAGTAGACAGCCACTCAAACTTCAAAACCCTGCCAGGTGCGAGTGATTGGTGCGGATCCCTTTAAACAGCGTCGCTGGAGCCGGCTTCCTGCTGCTGCACACCAGCTCAACCTGTCGTTGTTTTCTCCAGCCAGTAAGTTCAATGGCCAAAACGAAGTTGGGATATCGGGCGTCAAGTGAGCGTTGCACACTCACTTACTTCATGATCTCCGTGACTGCGATGTCCCTGGCGATCGAGTTTGCCGGCAGCGCTACTGGCAAGACGGATTTGGCGTGCGGTGCTGGAACCACCATCAGCTGGCGGTAGAGCTCTGAACGACATTTTAGCGCCATCGTGGCGCTAAACACACAAATTTCTAGCCCAGAGAGTAACATTCTACAACTAGTATTATCATCAGTGCCAATGCACTGCTGAAAGCAACCATTCACAACAAGCCAGTGATTTGAGGGCTGAAATTCCTCAGCTATTCCAGTGGACTCTCATCATAACTTGCATTACCGCGGTGATATCCACTCCTTCCAAGTAGAGTCCCGATCCCCTTCCCCCCGGACCTGGCAGCGACGTCACATTTCCCAGCAGCTTGTTGCAGCATGGTGCCCGAAACGTGCCCGTAGTTGTGTGGGTGCCTGCGGGCCTTCCCCCTGACTCTGCATATTCCAGTGGGGTGGGCACTGTAGGGCATCTCCCAGCGTGATCCCGACATAAGTGCTGGAATCCCGCTTCCTGTAGATTCAGGGCCATTCTGCTCAGTTGAGTGCTACAGTTCCAGTTTTAAATTGCCTGATACTTTCATGTGATTGTCAGTTGCTAAATACCTTCTGCCTCCCTTACATGTGCTATGTTTGGGTTGGACTGCTAGGGAGGCAAGGCCTGGATATATCTGGTAAGTCCGACTTATTTGTCCCTGAGATAATTAAAATTTACCTTGAAACAATGTGACTTTAATACAATTTGGAGTTACTTCCTGTCCAATTCATTATTCAATTAAAAACATGTCAGTTGAAATCGCACTGTGTGAAATGAATAACCAATGTGTTTGGATGAAATTTCTCTGTCCGCTATTTTAACAAAGCCATTAATGCTTTAAAATAGTTAACCAGCATGTAGGGGACCCAGAGCTTTATATACTGAACAGGAACTGCTTAAGAGTTGTGTCAAGAATAACTGTTAACAGGTAAGTGCCCATATCCTGACTCGCACCAAGTCCCATTCACCCATCACTCACGTGCTTACTGACCTACATTAACCCCCAGTCCGGCAACGCCTCGATTTAAAAATTCTCGTCCATATGTTGAAATCCCTCCATGGCCTTGCGCCTCCCTATCTCTGTAATCTGCTCCAGCCCTACAACCCTCCGACATCTCTGCATTCCTCCAATTCTGGCCTCTTGTGGATCCCTGATTTCCTTCGCCCCTCCATTGACAGTTGTGCCTTCAGCTGTGTAGGCCCCAAGCTCGCGAATTCCCTCCCTAAAACTCTCTGCCTCTCTCTCTTCCTTTAAGACGCTCCTTAAAATGTACTTCTTTGACCAAGCTTTTACTAACCTGTCCTAATATCTCCTTGTGTGGCTCGGTGTCAAATTCTGTCTGATAACACTCTTGTGAAGTGCTTTGGAACATTTTACTACGTTATAGGTGCTATATAAATGCAAGTTGTTGTGATATGATGATTTTTTGATGACTGGTATCAAACAATGCAATCTCAACCCAAACATGAATGTTGGTACAATGTCCAAAATAGAATACAAGGGAAAGCATGCGATAAGAAAAGCCCATTTGGCCCATCAGCCTTGTTCCTTCTACAGACCCTGTACAATCTATATTATCATCTGCCATCTATTCAGTTTCCCCAAGGGAAATACTCTGTGATACCTATTCAATCCTAGTTGGCTGCACTCCTCAGATGCCATTGTCTTGGTGCCAGTAGCACAGGAACTAGTGTGTTTCACGGAGTATTGGGTACGCCATTTGCGTGAATCCTATTTCTAATTATAGACAGTTAGCTACGAAGCAGTGAATCAGCACAGCATTAACTGATTTTGCTGAGACTGTGCTCCACATGCCCTATCGCAAATAAAGTCCTGTTTGAGGGATGTTCATTTTACATTCGTCCTCTCTGGTCAAGGTGATTTGGCTGTTTCCAGCTCTATTTTATATGCCACACAGCATCTTAAAGACCTGGATTATATCTCCTCCCGACCTTTTTTGAAATAAATTCCATTCTGTGACTCTCTCTTTGATAACTCAGAGCTAGAAGTCCTAAAATCATCCTTGTCCATCTTTCCTGAACTCTCCATGTTGCATTAATGTCCTTCTGAAGGTAGCTTTGCCATGCAATTTCCCGGTGCAGCCTCACCAATGATCTTTACAAAGTAACTTGATTCGACTTAAAATTAAATGTCCTTGAGGTATTTTATTTGTTTTGTTAATTAACTCCCCACCTTGATTATGCATTTGGCTGAGGTACTAAAAGAAGGAACCATGTTTAGTTGACCTGTCACGTCATGCCTTCAATCAATGACCCTCTACAGCAAACACATATCCTTTCACACGCAAACTGCTATCTACTTTTCTTTGGCTCTCGTCTCCTTGAGGAAAAGCAGGCGAGAGAATATTTTTTGTCACTCATGTCATTGTCTTGTTTGAAATACAGCTACAGGTATTTCCTTCCCTCAACTGTGAATTAATTTTCTGAATCATTTCTTTTCAGTTTTCTCGAACGTTTTGCCTGTTCCAGTGAAATGCTTTGTTGACATCAAACACGAAAACTTAATAACTTGAACTTGTTAGGGAAAAGAACACAACACATGCAGACGTTATGTTGTTTACATGTATCCTTGTCAGTAAAATGGTGACGAAGGTGATCGTACCGAACACATGAATATCATACCCGTCTGATTTTTGCTAATTATCAAACAGCATCTGCACATCAATGAAATTATACGTTACGTTTCAAGGTGTTGTTTTGACGTTGAGAGCTAAGCAAAAAGACTGAACTTTTTTTTTTAAATATAAAAGAATGGAAATTTCCTTCATGATTTTTCTTTGTTTGGATGGCAAGAACAGTCCAAAAATCTGCACTCTATTTTTATCACAGTAACCTTAAGTGCAAGTGTTTAACAAAAACATTTTGTTGCGATTTACAGAGTGTTGTATCTGTAACCACAAAATAAAAGTTGGCCACGGTGTCTGACAAACTCCAAGCTCCTTTAAGATAATGCAGGTGTTCCCACGGGGGTGTTTGGATCTCATCAAGTATTACTAGTGCTGAATTTACATCATTTCACTGCCACCGATGCCAGCCCCAACTGTTGTAAGGCAACCGAGGTGGTGCTGGTGCATTCAGGGGCACCCGATCCAAAAGAGGTTGTATTCCTCAGCATCTTTGTGGCAGCACTGCCAACACACAAGATAAATGCTTCCTCCAGAAGCACATTTATTCTAGCTGCTTGTTCATTTCTACCTGTCCAGGCTCCCAGGACCATGGGGAAAGATTCAGCATCCAGAAAATAAAAATGGCAATCGCAACTTATCAACAACTGTACGTACATAACCAGGTGGACAGAGGAAACGCTTCAAGGACACCCTCAAAGCCTCCTTGAAAAAGTGCAACATCCCCACCGACACCTGGGAATCCCTGGCCCAAGACCGCACAAAGTGGAGGAGAAGCAGCCGGGAAGGCGCCGAACACCTCGAGTCTTTTCGCCGGCAGCAAGCGGAAGCCAAGCACAAACAGCGGAAGGAGCGCACGTCAACCCAAGCACCCCACCCACCTGCCCCTTCAACCACCGTCTGCCCCACCTGTGACAGAGACTGCAAGTCCCGCATTGGACTCATCAGTCACCTGAGAACTCATTTTTAGTGTGGAAGCAAGTCATCCTCGGTTCCGAGGGACTGCCCAAGAAGAGAAGAAGAAGATAGCCCTAACTCAATACAAAACGGCTTATTCTGATTAGGACAACAGATTAAAATGCAGGAAGATCAGCATTTTTAATAAATTACCAACATGTGTACATTTGACAACTCCTTTCAAGTGACCAATGGATTACTTCTGAAGTACAGTCGTGTTATGAAAGCAAACACCACAGCCAATGTTCGCACATGACCAGATAGTCTATATTTTGGGGGTATTGGTTGAGCGAGGAATGTTGCCCGGGATACTCGGTGAACTCCCTGCTCTTCTTCAAATAGTGGCATGGAATCTTTTACAGCTACCCGAGATGGGGACCTCAGTATAATGTCTCATCTGAAAGACAGCACTCCAGTGTGCAGCACTGCCTTAGTACTGCACTGAAGTGCCAGCACGGTTCACTCGCTGAAATCGCAGTGAGACTTGAAACAACCTTCTAATTCAGCGATGAGAGGCTTACCAACTGAGCCAAGCTGACACTGTTCTATTTTAATATAACCATTAATCCACCTATTTCAAATGAGTAAAAACATCGGAGCGACTTTGGTCTCTATATGAATCATTGATAATATAACATAGCATAAAAAATAACTGCGTTCTTATAACTGCCACAGACCCTGAAAATCTTTATCAGAAGACATCTACCAGTGCCATTTGGCATTGTGTGATTTGAAATCAAGCTCTGATGTACTCCTTTAGATCCACAAGGTTCACAACTTGACACTCGCTATGTTTGAGCAAAGGCAAGAACGAAGATTGGAACCAGTTGATGGCCAAGAAAACAGTGGTGGGTTTCCTGACAAGTGGGGGAGTGAATACCTGATGGTTCAAAAGAGGCCAATGGCATTTTGCATCCCATTCTCCTCGGTACCACTGCTTTGAAAATATGTTAGACCTTGCTGCCCCCAATACTGCCAGATCTCAAAACCCCCAGTGCTGCGAGACCCCTCCCGAGTCCCACTGACTTCCCTCTTCAAACGTCCTCCCCCACCACTTTAATGGTCACAAATCCCTACCACACATTCCCAGTGCTCCCTAATCCCATAACCATTCCCAATGTTTCCAGACCGTAGGAACTCCCTCCCCAATGCACCTGGAGCTGAGGTTTCTCCTCCAGGGATCCCAGAACCCTGGGAGCCCACATCAAAGTACTGCCAAACTACGGGACTCCAGCCCAGTGCTGCCTGACCCAGGGCCACCCCCAATGTTGATAGGTCAGTGTCCCTGGTAATACCACTTCACGTAATATCTCTTGTTCCTACAAAACTTCTGACTCACCGTGAGCAATACCATCGGAGATGATCGTGCACACACACATACCCGCACACACATACCCTTTCACACACTTACTTGCACACATATGCTCGTGCTCACGCGCACACTCGCGCAAACATTCATGCTCACGCGCGCGCGCGCACACACACACACACAGGCACTCAGAAAAATTCACCAAATAAAGTGGGCTAAATGTGTTCGACCCACACTGGAAAATAAGTCCAATAAATACAGTACAATTCCAAAATTGTTACAACATCGCTGGCTGCGATGCCTGCCACAGCTGAACAGCTTCATCGTCTAAGCTGACATGAAGAGTGGCAGAAAGGATGGGAGGAAGAGACAATTTTGGGGGTGGGGAGGGAAGAAACCTCATCTGCTATGCACTATGTAAAATCTGTAATCAAATAATGCTTACTGGACCCCTCAATGGGATTGTAAAACATTTCTGCCTGTTCATTACTGTCTCTATACACGAGTAGATAGATTAACTGAATGAAATGAGCCAATTTACAAAGCAAGTGTGCCTAGTAAATTCCGTTGTTCACAAAACAAGCACAATGGATCAAAGCTGATATCATAGATGTATGTCCTTATCGGGCCTGTACAGCAACGTTTCTAAGAACCAATGTGTATTGATGGTTACGACATTCAAACACATTTAGAAATAGGAACAGACGGCAGTATGCAAATTTTTCTCAGCCCCACGTACTATTACAGGACACATTTATAGGAACCTTCAGCTCTCGGCTGGCACGAGTTCTGCCGAGGCTTTTTGAGGGCAGAATGGATGGAATTTCCCAAAGAAGCCCGAGAGTTACCCCAGACCCACGCACTTTGATGCAGGCCGGAGGGTGGAAGGTTAGGGCTACATCCCAAGTTCCCTGGGCAGATATCATGCTTTACACCCTTTGCCGGCCCCAGAAATATCAGAGCCTTGGTCAGTTTCAAGGAGCCGACTCAACAACGCCTCAGACAAGAGTGATGGTGGGGGAGGGTGAAGTTATGATGGCAAAGAGCTCAAACTGGATAAAAAATGGATTTCTTTGATTTTTTACCCCAGTCCCACACTCACCTTTAACACACAACGTTTCCAAAGAGATCAAAAGAAAATAAACTGATCTCATGCAACATAAACCACTTCAACTTCATTAAACACACAACTCAGTCAACCGCCATCCGGTATCTCGTAACACGCTTGATTTTCCCTCAGCAAGTTTGAACCTCACTGTGGAGGAAAAGAAAGATGAGGGAAGTGAGTAAGAGCGAGACTCATTGTCAGGTGGGTGAAGTAGAAGAAGAATTATTTACAGCACTGAAACAACCAAAATAGAAAAGCACACTCCAAAACCTGCCAGTCCAGGAGTCCCGGTAACTCTAATCCATTGAGCCACGGAGAAGTTAAGACATGGGCCAGAAGTTAAGACATGGGGCAGAAGCTAAGACATGGGCCAGAAGTTAAGACATAGGCCTAAGCAAGACATGGGGCAGAAGTTAAGACATGGGGCAGAAGCTAAGACATGGGGCAGAAGCTAAGACATGGGGCAGAAGTTAAGACATAGGCCTAAGCAAGACATGGGGCAGAAGTTAAGACATGGGGCAGAAGTTAAGACATGGGGCAGAAGCTAAGACATGGGGCTTTCCCTTGCCACTTCCCATACAGTGAGTTCCTCACTTGCCTACAAAAGACAAAGCACTTCTCTAAAGGGCTTCAAAAAAATTGGAAGGCAGATCACCTTGTGAGCACCCAAGTGGCTAATGGGCAAGCATTCATTGGCAGCAGACATTGAATTAAGTCATCCCTTTGGATTCTTTGGGAGTGCTGATTGACACAGGCCAAGAGAAAACACTTAAATAAACAGCTGCTGAGAGATAAACAAAATAACTTACTCCATTCCTGTTTGCACTGAGAATGGGAAAAGGCTCTCAAAAGGGTGCATCTGTCAACTGCAGCTGCATTATCCATCCAACAGAAGATAGACCATTTATCCAGAAGACCCTATAGTCCTATAACTCTCCTGCTGCACCATCTAATTATTTCTTAAATGATTCCAGAGATTTTGTCTCCATTACTTTAAGCGGCAATTCATTTCATGTGTTGATTTGCATGAACAATTCCTGAATCCTAAATTTGCTTTTCACTAGTTTGAAATTGTGCCTCATTGTCCTACTCTCACAATTTAAAGAAAAGACCGACTTGCATTTCTATAGCGCCTTTCACGACCAAAGCACTTTACAACCAATGAAGTACTTTTAAAGTGTAATCACTGTTGTAAGTTAGGAAACGCGATAGCCAATTTGTGCACAGCAAGCTCCCACAACCAGCAATGTGATAATTTAGGTTGAAGTAATATTCTGCAATTACCTTTTCTATACCTTTTACAATCTTGTACTGCTATAAGGTTACTTCTCAGTCACCCCCTTTCAAGGCTGAAAAGCACATTGCTACAGCCTTTCCTCACAAAGCAAGGAAAAAAGTGAGTGACCTGCGCACGCCATGAATTGTGCTGAAATAGGTGAAGGTAAATTTGGAAAAGATCTTGGGTATTTAGTAGACTCTCCTCAGCTCCAAGTAATGCTACAGGAATAAATTACACACACACACACATATGTAATATATATATATATTTATATTCAGGGTCCTGGTAAGTAAGGAAGATTGTGCAGTACGCTGTTTTCTGTGGAGTTATGGCGTTTCTAGTCTGACATACATACTTGTTCCTGAAAACCAGGATTTAGCAACCGCACAATGTGCAGGTTCAGAAGACCATTATTAATGACAGAAACACGTTAAAATCTAAGACTCGGGAGACAATCTTGTGGCCTATTTAAACAACTTATTTGTATGAAAATACTGCAAGGAAGGATTCTACATCAGCCGATAAATCATGGATTTTAACTCACTGTCCCAGCATCCCAAACCATTGTACATGCCCCCCTCAAATAATTTTAATTCTTTCTCAGAATTATATGAATTGGTTATAAATATGTATAAGGAGTTTTAAAATAAAAGACTGATTTCCCTGCGGCAGGGTCTTCTCCAGATTGCATCTAAATCAATGCAGGCAACAGATTTTAAAAATATTTTCAAACGAGTTTAGATAACAGGATGAGTTGTGGTACAGATAGATTGCACACATTCACATGTAAATGCAGAGAGATAGATAATCAGTGTGTAGTTAGATAGCACTGCACAAGATTTGAAGGATTATGGCCTGGATTTTGCGGTCAGCAGTGAAGCAATGACGCTCGCCATTCACTACGCTTACAGAGTTTTTGCGGGCTTTTGAGCAGCAACTTGCTGTCATCGAGTGTTTGATCCAGCATGCCACCCTCTACAGGGGATCTGTGAGCAGGGAAAGTCTCTTCAACCAATCAGATTGAAGGATCCTCACTGAGACATGCAGAGTCTGAACCAGGAAGTATAAACCAGGAAGTATAAATTAGATTTAAATCATGTACAAAAAGCAAAATAAAAAAAGAGGGAAAGAAAGATGGAATTGAATGAGAGAGAGAGAGAGATAAAAGACACAAAGAAATAATAAAAAAAAATTTAAAAAAAATCTCCAACATTAATTAAATTCTGAAGGAATGAGACTCCACACTTGTAAAATTAAATTTTATGGGCCAGAGAGGTTGTTTGGCGGTAATTATGACTTATCACACCATTAAAAATTCACTTGCACCTGAATGCACTAGCCCTAACATTTTCTGCCATGTTTAGTGGGTAATTAATGCATAAGTATAGCAACTTCACGGCCTTCCATGGATGTCAATGTCGAGTCTAACGGTGAGGTGCTGTTATAGCGCAGCCTGTGGAGAAGCAGGGTAAATCAGACAGCAACTTCCGGATTTCCGCGTTTAACTGCGCATGTGCGGACTCTGGGAGTTGCTGTCCTATTTACTCCATAATAACGGTGAGCGCTGTTAACTTCACCGTTATTCTCAACACAAATTGTTTTTTGGCTGGTGGTTACAGCAAGCTGGCTGGGTTCAACTCTGTGGGTCTCCTGACTTCTCTCAGTCTGCTCTTCCACCTACAATCTAGAGTTTTGAAAACCCAAGCTTGATGTCACTGAATAACTAATTCTTGATTTACCTCAACCTTGATACCCTGGACAAAGAGCCTTGAACCTTCACCTAGTTTTCTCAGAAAGTAAATCTCATGTAATATTGTATCAAGATGTTCTTCAATGCTGACAATGACACATTCCGAAAACACATTTAATTTTTGTCCTTCAGACAGGTCCACAGCTAGCAAATATAAAGTAACACTGAGAGGGGCACAGTCTTCATGAATAAAAGGTTAAGCAAATAACTTTTTATTCAGAAAGAGAAAATGTTTTCATTGCATCAAATTCAAGTGATGCAATATATTTTAAAGCAATATATTTTAAAGCAATATATTATTTTATCATGCATTTTTAAAAGAACATGGTGCCTCGTAAGGATCAGGAGTGAATAAGGAGCTGACTAGCTGTGCTCAAAATTCAAGACCCAAATTAGCATAAACATTTACATGCAAGAATAAACTCAATTGAATGTCTGTAGAAATGCATAACATTGCCTGTTAATCTATTCAATATAATAACTACATTGAAAAACTGTTACTGTGCCTCAAAATGGAACAAACATTTGTCAGAATTAGCTTGGGCTGCTTTGCTGTACCACTGAGTAAATAAAACAATATCTAGAAAGCAATTTGCTGTCAAAGTAACATCAACTCACTGACAGAGGCTTTGGTGGAGGTACAGACTTAATTAAGTTAGTCAGCAAATAAATTCAACATTTTCAGCCACAATAATATTTGACAAATATGAACACAAAATAAATGCGGGTGAGGAAGGCCATTTAGCCCTTCTTAACCAGGAAGACCATTCAGCCCATCTTAATCAGGAAGACCATTCAGCCCATCTTAACTAGGAAGGCCATTCAGCCCATCTTAATGAGGAAGACCATTCAGCCCATCTTAACCAGAAAGGCTATTCAGCCCATCTTAGTGAGGAAGACCATTCAGCCCATCTTAACCAGAAAGGCCATTCAGCCCATCTTAGTGAGGAACGCCATTCAGCCCATCTTAGTCAGGAAGGTCATCTTAGCGGAACTATCCAGAAAGGCCCTCAGTCCCACCAGCACAGCATCCAGCTGTCTCTCAAATAACACCAAGGTTTTCGCCTCCACTGCACTATCCAAAAGCCCATTGCAAGTGTTAATCACTCTTGTGGGTGAAGTACTTCCCAACATCAATCCTAAATTTACTTTTCACCAGGTTGAAGCTCTGACAATTTGTCCTACAATCACGGTTTATCTCGGAGCAGTGATCCAGATTTTGCTTTCTCTACTAGTTACTATTTTATATTTCTCCATATCAGTTGGCTCCTGTCAAGGATGAAGATCCCGCATTTCTCCAGCCTTTCCTCATAACCAATCCTCAGTTTAATTACAAAATGTTGGGTTTGGCGCCCAAATGTTGAAGCTTACAACGTAATTTAAACCCCAAGTCCTCAGTGAATCAACTGCCCTTGTAATAGACTGTCAGCCACCTCTTACTGCATTGATAATGAATCAAGCCTTTTGTGTCACCAGCACTCATGCAGTTTATTCATTTGTTTTGGATCAATTTATCCATTAATGGTCATTCTGCTTTTTGATTGACATCTGAATCAATGCTGGAATGCTGTACTCTTAATACAAATCTGAAATTTCATTTCAATCCTTAGACGCAAGTAAGAGTATTAGCACTTTTTGCACATATATGGGTATAGTGGGCAGGTTTATGCCGTGTTGGTAGGTTTTTCAGAAGTTTGTCAATTGCTTGATTATAAAGCACAAACCAATTAACTGAAATGCAACAGATTAAATGGAGCAAGCTATAGGCTGACACTTGACGTGTCCTGTAATGATATCAGACAGATGAATGGGCAGCTGATCATCATCACTGTTGTCTCCATGCTTGAATCCCTCCAATCAGGTTTCCGCCCCTGCCAGAGTACTGAAACGGCTCTCATCAAAGTCACAAATGACATCCTTTGTGACTGTGACAAAGGTAAACTATCCCTCCTCGTCCTTCTTGACTTGTCTGCAGCCTTTGACACGGTTGACCACTCCATCCTTCTCCAATGCCTCTCCACCATCGTCCAGCTGGGTGGGACTGCACTCGCCTGGTTCCATTCTTATCTTTCTAATCGTAGCCAGAGAATCACCTGCAATGGCTTCTCTTCCCACTCCCGCATCGTTACCTCTGGGGTCCCCCAAGGATCTATCCTTGGCCCCCTCCTATTTCTCATCTACGTGCTGCCCCTTGGCAACATCATCCGAAAACACAGCATCAGTTTCCACATGTACACTGACGACACCCAGCTCTACCTCACTACCACTTCTCTCGACCCCTCCACAGTCTCTAAATTGTCAGACTGCTTGTCCGACATCCAGTTCTGAATGGGAAGAAATTTTCTCCAATTAAATATTGTGAAGGCCAAGGCCATTGATTTTGATCCCTGCCACAAACTCCGTTCCCTAGCCACTGATTCCATCCCTCTCCCGAACATCTGTCTGAAGCTGAACCACACTGTTCACAACCTTGGTGTCATATTTGACCCTGAAATGAGCTTCCGACCACATATCCGTGGCATAACTAAGACTGCCTATTTCCACCTCTATAACATCACCCGTCTCTGCCCCTGCCTCAGCTCATCCGCTGCTGAAACCCTCATCCATGCCTTTGTTACCTCTAGACTTGACTATTCCAACACATTCCTGGCTGGCCTCCCACGTTCTACCCTACGTAAATTTGAGGTAATCCAAAACTCTGCTGCCCGTATCCTAACTCGCAGCAAGTCCCGTTCGCCCATCACCCCTGTGCTCGCTGACCTACATTGGCTCCCGGTTAAGCAACGCCTCGATTTCAAAATTCTCATCCTTGTTTTCAAATCCCTCCATGGCCTCGCCCCTCCCTATCTCTGTAATCTTGTCTAGCCCCACAAACCCCCCACCCCCACCCCCACCCCAAGATATCTGCGCTCCTCTAATTCTGCACTCTTGAATATCTCTGATTATAATCGCTCAACCATTGGTGGCCGTGCCTTCTGTTGCCTAGGCCCTAATATCTGGAATTCCCTGCCTAAACCTCTCTGCCTCCCTCTCCTCCTTCAAGATGCTCCTTAAAACCTACCTCTTTGACCAAGCTTTTGGTCACCTGCCCTAATTTTCTCCTTATGTAGCTTTTTGTCTTATAATACTCCTGTGAAGCGCCTTGGGATGTTTTACTACATTAAAGGTGCTATATAAATACAAATTGTTGTTTTTGTTGATCCTAGAAAGAGAAGCAACTAATGAAGGACGGTACACAACATGGACTGCCATACATCCTTCAATAGAATCAGTCATATGCAGTAGTACACTTTATTAGGGGCATAAAAGATAATATGTCGAGACATAGGGAATAGGCGAAAAGGTCAGCAGGTCAAGCCCAATCCCTGCACTCATCATGGAGAATTTGCCCTTTTACTGGCTCAATCCAACTCACTCAATCCTGCGGGATTCGATGAGCTACTGTTAAACATCCAGTAAGGTGGAATTTTTCTCCAACCCCAGAGCATTAATACAGCCTTATAATTCACACTGAAATGTTACCAGTTGCCTTTCACACGTGACTGATGCATAGTTCTAGCAGAGTGTGCGACACTGTGTTCCGTAGAGTATTTGATCTACAATCCTATTCTTAAATAGAGATTTGGCCAGTTCTTTTTGACAGGAATTAATTCGTCACAGCATTAGGGAGGAAAAATTCAGTCGCGCCCCCTTGGGGGTGCTAACTTTGCCGGGTTTAGCGCCCCGAAAAAGTTAGCACCCCTGCACCGTAAATTGAGTGGTAGCGCCCCAAGCAGGAGGCGGGGTGCTGCTGGAAGCACTCCTCCTCCTTCCTGGGGCGCTATCATTCAATATAAAGGCACCATGCGCGCTGGCCTCCCTCCCCTGATTAAAAGGGAGGGGCCTAGCGCAGCACGCACCGGGGCACTCAAGAGGAGTGCCGGGCTGACCGATCGCGGCCAGCACCCCGTGTGAGGAAGTGAAAGGGGGCAGGTGCCGGCAGGCAGCCCAAAAACGCCACCCTGACCCTGTCGGACATAGTGTCCGGTGGTAGGTCGGGGGCACGACCAAATTTTGTGGCCGGGGCATTGCGCAGAGCAATGACGTCATCGTGGAGGCGCAGCGCCGCAGGGCGTTACCGGCTGCCGCTGCTGCTAACCTCACGCTGAATTTCACAGGGGGCATTAGCGCAGCGCCGCGCCCAGGCACTAGGGGCTTTGTGCTAATGGGAGGGGCAAAGCAACCCAATTTTTCCCCCCTAGATGTTTTAACGTGTTAATGTGGATACAAACAGTCGAACAAAACAGCTTAAAATAGAAGTTGTGACCATGAGCCTCATGTTAATTGAAGGGGCAATTTCATTCAAGCATTTGCTGAACAATTGCCCACCCGCATCCTGAATGAAAGCCCCGAAAGTCTCCAGCAGCTTTGTAATGATGTCTCTTACAGTTCTCACACTAATATGATGTATTCCTGTAGCAGGAGTGTCCAAGCTGTGGTCCTGTGGCACACAAGCTCTGTTACAAGCTGCAGCTCTGCTATGAAATATTCTTTCATAAGGAGGAATAAAGGGATGGTGACTTGAAAATTCCTGACAAAAGGAAAAGAAAAACACTTGGGAAACCATCGCTCTACTTCCAGATTTAAAAATCAATGATAAAATCAGCATTGGCAATAATTGTGATTTTTTTTTGGAGAGATTTATTGATTTTGCATGGTTGTTTTAATGCCTGTCGTTCCTGATAGAAAGGAGAGATCAATTTTTCCTCTCTGCCCTCTATCCTTGTGATGCATGTGCACTTGAATTAGAGTGAAAAATCAGTGCAAAAATCTTCAAATTGATAATGAAATTGTGTCTTGGTAGTTGCACAAAATATAACTACTTTTATGTAATTTTATTTTTATGCCCAGCATTTTGCATACAATATTCTGATCTTCCTCTGATACCTAGCTCACAGCCTAGCTATTGAAAAGACTCAAACCAGGGCAATCTCTTTTTTAGTTCAATGAAGGAAGTCCAAAATTCAAAAAAATCCAGGCTTCAAATAGTTTGATAATTTATCCACATTTTTTCCCCCGATTCAATTCAGGGTCTCCATTTTGTACACTGGACCTAGTTGCTATGGCAACTGTGACGAAAGCATGTTTCATGGAGATTGCTGAAATGTTCTACTGTGTCATTATCAGGGGGCGACGTACCAGAATTATTTTGGTTTGCAGCTAGTAAAACCAACGGGCCTATGCAAGATATAAAGAAATGTCTTAGACACATAAAGTCATTCGTGAGTAAAAGCACCGGGAAAAAAAATCAATAGCATCAACATCCTGAACAAAAATATTTGCAAATCAATCATTTCTATCGAAGGTCTTTTGAAATCCTACATCATGTCAAACATCATTTACTACACTGACACTGATCTTATTTGAGAGAAAAATATATTTTGGAATATAAATCTTGGGTGCAATAACAGGTATTCCTTCTCTGTGCCTTCATAGCTATAATTAAGAATATAGGAAGCTAGCTGCACCATGCTCATTGGTGGAAAGCCAATGAGGCCATCTTAACATAATTCCACTCCCACATTGATTTTTTTCTTAATATCCATCCCTGCTGCTGTTCTGCCTCTATCTAGGTTGCTCCACTTCCATGGAAAAATTCAAGGGGGCTTCTTCTTCTTAGGCAGTCCCTCGGAACCGAGGATGACTTGCTTCCGCACTAAAAATGAGTCCTCAGGTGACTGATGAGTCCAATGCGGGACCTACAGTCTCTGTCACAGGTGGGGCAGACGGTGGTTGAAGGGGCGGGTAGGTGGGGTGCTTGGGTTGACGTGCGCTCCTTGCGCTTGCTCCCAGCGAAGAGACTCGAGGTGTTCGACGCCTTCCCGGATGCTTCTCCTCCACTTTGTGCGGACTTGGGCCAGGGAGTCCCAGGTGTCAGTGGGGATGTTGCACTTTTTCCAAGGAAGATTCAAGGGTGTCCTTGAAGCGATTCCTCTGCCCACCTGGGGCTCTCTTGCGCTTGTTTTGGGAGTCTCATATCGGGCATGCGGACGATGTGACCTGTCCATCGGAGCTGATCGAGCGTGGTCAAAGCTTCGATGCTGGGAACGTTGGCCTGAACGAGAACACTGACGTTGGTGCACCTATCCTGCCAATGGATTTGCAGGATCTTGAGGAGGCAGTATTGGTGGTACCTCTCCAGTGCTTTGAGGTGCCTGCTGTACATGGTCCATGTCTCTGAGGTATACAGGAGAGCGGGTATCACTGCTGCTCTGTAGGCCATGAGCTTAGTGCCGGGTTTGAGGTCCTAGTCTTCAAACACTCTCTTCCTCAGGCGACCGAAGGCTGCACTGGCACACTGAAGGCGGTGTTGGACTTCGTCATCAACGTCTGTCCTTGTTGACAGTAGACTCCCGAGGTATGGAAAGTGGTCCATGTTGTCCAAGGCCTTGTCGTGGATTTTGATAATCGGTGTGGCAGTACTGTGTGGCGGAGGCAGGTTGGTAGAGAACCTTTGTCTTACCAATGTTTAGTGTAAGGCCTATGCTCTCGTACGCTTCGGTGAAGGTGTTGATGATGGTTTGGAGTTCGACCTCCGAGTGAGCGCAGACACGAGCATCGTCTGCATACTGTAATTCGACGACAGAGGATGGGATGACCTTGGATCTGGACTGGAGGCAACGGAGATTGAACAGTTTCCCGTTTGTTCTGTAAATTAGCTCCACTCCAGCGGGGAGCTTACTGGAGGGTGAGATGGAGCATTACAGCAAGGAAGATCGAGAAGAGCGTTGGTGCGATGACACAGCCTTGCTTAACCCCGGTCCATACGTGAATTGGGTCTGTGATGGAACCGTTGGTCAGGATCACAGCTTGCATGTCGTCGTGAAGCAGGCGGAGGATGGTGACAAACTTTTGAGGGCAGCCGAATTTGAGGAGGACACTCCATAATCCCTCACGGTTGACAGTGTCGAAGGCCTTTGTGAGATCAAAGGAGGCCATGTACAGCGGTTGGTGCTGTTCCCTGCATTTCTCTTGTAATTGACATGCGGTGAAGATCATGTCCATTGTACCCCTTCGTGGGCGGAATCCGCATTGCGACTCTGGGAGGAGCTCTTCGGCCACTGGGAGAAGGCAATTGAGGAGGATTCTTGCGATGACTTTCCCTGTGGCAGACAGCAGGGAAACTCCTCTGTAATTACCACAATCGGACTTGTCACCTTTCTTGAAGATGGTCACAATTACAGCGTCTCTGAGATCCCCTGGCATGCTCTCTTCCTTCCAGATAAGAGAAATTAGTTCATGAATTCACGCCAGTAGTGCTTCTCCGCTATGCTTTAGTGCCTCGGCAAGGATTCCATCTGCTCCTGAGGCTTTGTTGTTTTTCAATTGTCGGATGGCCTTTTCAACCTCATGCCGGGCTGGGGTTGTACTGAGATGATGGCGGGTAGCATGCTGCGGGATGGAGTTGAGGACACTCGTGTTGAAGACAGAGTCTCAGTTAAGGAGATCTTCGAAGTGCTCCTTCCAGCGGGCACAGACTGCCTCTCTGTCCTTGATGAGTACCTCTCCATTCTTGGCCCACAGTCTTGTGCTGAAGGCTTTTCAACAGTTGATGTAATTGGCATTCAGTGTCAGTTGAGAGGGTTGGATAGACCCTAACTTTTTCTTCCTTTTGAACTGTAGCACTCTGTTTTGCTAAGTGTCCAGCAACAGGTGAAGCCCATCTTGGTCAATTAGCTAAACTGGTTTATAATTCAAACCCAGTTTCACAACAAAAGTACATTTCTCAACCACAAGGACAACCGAGCAATACATTGCTCCTCACCCTCTTGGCTTTTCAATTCATGACTTCACCTACAATAACACACCTTCATTACTGGATGATTTACCTTCAGCTGAAAAAAATTGTGCCTTCATCAGATACCGCTCAATGGGTGAAATTAAGGTGGTGACTAGAACCCTGCTACATATAAAATCATCCATCCATAATCGCCCTTGAGAAGGTGGTGTAAATATCTTCTTTAAATAGTGACCAGGTCAAACTGGGGTGCTTTTGAATTGATACTTGTTCACAAGACTTCATGTGCAGTTCATAATACTGTACTAGCCATCTAATATATGTAGTCTACAACAAAATTCATCAAACTTTAAGTGTCAATCTGTCCATGCAAATTTGATAATGAATAGAGGATATAAATGTACACTAAAAATTTAAAATTGTTAAAATTGTTTATATCAGAGGGTACCTAAACCTTTTTGCTGAGACCCCTTCAGAAATTCATGTCCCATGAATGCCGCCCTCTTTCTGAGACCGGATTTTTGCACAGAACAAGAGGATTTTATTTTCTCGGCTAATGTAACATATTGCGCTCAAGATATAAAGCAACAGAAATAGCACAATACCAACAACAACTTCTATTTATGCAGCACCTTTAATGCAGTAAAATGTCCCAAGGCGCTTCACAGGAGCGTTATCAGAAATAATTTGACACCAAGCCACATAAGGGGATATTAGGGCAGATGACCAAAAACTTGATCAAAAAGCTAGGTTTTAAGGAGCATCTTAAAGGAGGCAAGAGAGGTAGAGAGGCAAAGAGGTTCAGGAAGGGAATTCCAGAGATTATGGCCTTGGCAGCTGAAGGCACGGCCACCAATGGTGCAGCGATTAAAATTAGGGATGCTCAAGAGGCCAGAATTAGAGGAGCGTAGATATCTCAGAGGGTTGTGGGGCTGGAGGAGATTACAGAGATAGGGAGGGGCGAGTTCATGGAAGGATTTGAAACAAGGATGAGAATTTTGAAATCGAGGCGTCACTTAACCGGGAGCCAATGTAGGTCAGCGAGCACAGGGGTGATGGGTGAACGGGACTTGGTGCGAATTAGGACACGGGCAGCAGAGTTTTGGATGACCTCAAGTTTACAGAGGGAAGAACGTGCGAGGTCGCCCAGGAGTGCATTGGAATAGTTAAGTCTAGAGGTAACAAAGGCATGGATGAGGGTTTCAGCAGCAGATGAGCTGAGGCAAGGGTAGTCGAGTGATGTTCCGGAGATGGATATAGGCGCGGATATGTAGTCGGAAGTTCATCTCATGGTCAAATATGACACCAAGGTTGTGAACAGTCTGGTTCAGCCTCAGACTGTTGCCAGGAAGGGGGATGGAGTCAGTGGCTAGGGAATGGAGTTTGTGGTGGGGACTGAAGACAATGGCCTCGGTCTTCCCAATATTTAGTTGGAGGAAATTTCTGCTCATCCAGTATTGGATGTCAGACAAGCAGTCTGACAATTTAGAGTCAGTGGAGGGGTCGAGAGAGGTGGTGGTGAGGTCAAGCAGGGTGTCGTCTGCATACATGTGGAAACCGATGCTGTGTTTTTGGGATGATGTTGTCAAGGGGCAGCATGTAGATGAGAAATAGGATGGAGCCAAGGATAGATCCTCGGGAGACATCAAAGGTATCCATCTGGAGTGGGAAGAGAAGCCGTTGCAGGTGATTCTCTGGCTCCGATTAGAAGATAAGAATGGCACCAGGCGAGTGCAGTCCCACCCAGCTGGACAACGGTGGAGAGGCAGGGGAGGAGGATGGTGTGGTCATTTGTGATTTTGATAAGAGCCATTTCTGTATTGTGGCAGGGGCGGAAACCTGATTGGAGAGATTCAAGGATGGAGTTCCGGGAAAGATGGGCACAGATTTGGGAGGCGACAACACATTCAAGGACTTTGGAGAGGAAATGGGGAGGTAGTTTGCAACGACGGAGGGGACAAGGGTTTTTTTTTTGAGGAGAGGGGTGATGATGGCAGATTTGAAGGAGATTTGAAGGAGAGGGGGTCAGTACCTAAGGAGAGAGAACCGTTAACAATGTCATCACTATACTACACAAAGGTGCTTGCGTGGCTGTATTCTGTCAGTTTTTACAACAAGGTACTACCAAGCAATAAGAGGATTCAAATTCTGAAGTAATCCACACAGAAAACTGATCTTTATACCATGCACACTTAAAACATGCAAACAGTACAGGAAACTCTCTTTTAACCGACACCTAAATATCCAGAAATCTCTCTTAACCGGCAAAATTCAGGAGTAGGTTCAGGTAAGTTTTACTATATATTAGTGGCCGTGTAACCGGGGTTCCTGGATCTGTGGCCGTGTAACCGGGACTCCTGCACAAGTGCCGTGTAGCCGGGGCTCCTGCACCTGTGGCTGTGTACGGGGCTCTTGTACCTTGGTAAGTATACCTCTCCTGTAAAGCGGACTTTTTGATCAACCGGCACCACGCCGGTCCCGTCGGTGCCGGTTAATAAAGAGTTTCCTGTACTAGGTTTTCTTTGTTGTGTCTACTTTTTCAAATGAGGGTGCTTTTACCAAATTGAAGTTTGTTACAAAATCAATAAAACATGAAAGCATCTCTCAAGCTTAAAGATCATCTTTTTCCAAAGCACGCTAACAAATATATCTGAAGGAGTTGTTAATTACTTTCAGAACAGATCAATGATGGTTGTGGTGGTTGGAGGTCAATCATCACAGCCCCAGGACATCGCTGCAGGAGTTCCTCAGGGCAGTGTCCTAGGCCCAGCCATCTTCAACTGCTTCATCAACGACCTTCCCTCCAACATAAGGTCAGAAATGGGGATGTTCGCTGATGACTGCACAGTGTTCAGTGCCATTCACAACTCCTCAGATAATGAAGCAGTCCATGCCTGCATGCAACAAGACCTGGACGATGTTCAGGCTTGGGCTAATAAGTGGCAGGTAACATTCACGCCACACAAGTGCTAGGCAATAACTATGTCCAACAAGCGAGAGTCTAACCACCATCCCTTGACATTCAACAGCATTACCATCGCCGAATCCCCCACCATCAACATCCTGGGGGGTCACCATTGACCAGAAACTTAACTGGACCAGCCACATAAATACTGTGGCAACAAGAGCAGGTCTGAGGCTAAGTATTCTGCAGCGAGTGTCTCACCTCCTGACTCCCCAAAATCTTTCCAGCATCTACAAGGCACAAGTAAGGAGTGTGATGGAATACTCTCCACTTGCCTGGATGAGTGCAGCTCCAACAACACTCAAGAAGTTCAACACCATCCAGGACAAAGCAGCCCGCTTGATTGGCATCCCATCCACCACCTTAAACATTCACTCCCTCCACCATCAGCATACCGTGGCTGCAGTGTGTACCATCTATAAGATGCACTGCAGCAACTCGCCAAGGCTTCTTCGGCAGCACCTCCCAAACCCGTGACCTCTTCCACCTAGAAGGACAAGGGCAGCAGGCGCATGGGAACACCACCACCTCCAAGTTCCCCTCCAAGTCACACACCATCCTGACTTGGAAGTATATCGCCGTTCCTTCATCGTCGCTGGGTCAAACTCCTGGAAATCTCTCCCTAATAGCACTGTGGGAGTACCTTCACCACACGGACTGTAGCGGTTCAAGAAGGCAGCTCACCACCACCTTCTCAAGGGCAATTAGGGATGGGCAATAAATGCTGGCCTTGCCAGCGACGTCCACATCCCATGAACGAATAAAAAAAAATGAAAATCCACACTGTGGGCCCAGGCTTCAACGTGGGGTATCTTGATAGCAATTGTAAGAAACCCTTCCACAAATATAGGCTTCCTAAATATATACAATTAGGTCTATCCTACGACCACACTACTGCGGAAACACCCGATCTCGTCTGATCTCAGAAGCTAAGCAAGTCAGTACACAGTTAGCATATAGATCACAGTAAGACACTCGGCAGAAAAAGGTAAGTGGCCTCAATCTTTTTCACATTCTTTAAATAAAAATAAGCAAACAATTAGAATTAGTTAAAAGTTACAAACTTGATTTGCAAGTTAGATCTCATTGTTTTAATCAACATAGTTGAGGCTAACGCTCAAACGCAGAAGAAAGAAAGAAAGAATGGGTGTCTTGTAGTGTAATCTGATCTCGGTTTCACCTTCTGACAACATGTGAGCTGACCGCAGCATAAATCAAAACAGAATGAAACACCAGTCTCCCTCTTTACACAGATGTACGCATAATAATTTCGGGCTGTGTGGATGATTCCCTGCGTAGTGCGCATTACGATGTGAACGACCGACAGGATTACGATGAAATACAAACTGCCATCTATCCTGTAGTTTTTTAGATTACAGATCTGATATTACAGCAACATTGAACTTGACATTGTAAATAACAGATTCAAAAACGATTTAAAACCACTGCCCCTTTCCATAGATGTGCCGTACTTAGTTTCCCATAATTAAAGTCAGAGTATCAGCGATTGCTGTGTATAGGAGTAATTCTATCACTTCAACAATAAAACTTTTGAAAGATAAACAAATGTGAAGAGCTTTTATATTATATATTTTAATGAAGTTCTCCAAAGCCGAGTAAAACAAATATAAACTTTACAAGCATTAGGTTTCATGACTTGTACACTACAGAAAATTAAATAATGCATCTTTAGTTGAGACTGTAGACTATAGATTGGAATCGTTGAACTAATAATGCATTGAGACATGTTAACTTTCCGGCTCACTGCTAAGGATCCACTAGGGATCGAAAGCCTTACTATTAAGGTCTTGCTTCGGCTCCTAGACCAGCTCCTGGATCTACACACATCAGAGTCAAGAGATCTGCATCTTAAATCTGTGATCCTCCCACTTTGAGTCACTGTATTGAAACCTCTTTTTTAACCTGAAGTCACACCTGTTCAATCGTTCATTTGATTCAGACAAGCTCTGTGGTAATTGTGATTTCATAGATAAAGAAAACAAGCCGCATGATCCCAGCCCATCCTCCTCACGCCTCCCCCCCATATCCTCACCTGACCCCCTCCTCCTCAGGTGTCAGCCGTGGCTCAGTGGGTTGCACTCTCACCTCCGAGTCAGAAAGTTGTGGGTTCAAGACCCACTCCAGAGACTTGAGCACATAATCTCGGCTGCCACTCCAATGTTGATTACAGCTCCCTGTTATGTTTCTGGGTCTTTTCTGTCCCTCTGCTTTGCCAGAACTAACCGCTAGCCGCCTGAGACTTTATTTACGCCGTGTTACTGTTATTTCTTGAGCTGAACAAAGTGGAAGATTAACAGGCAGTGTGCCTTGCGAGATGAGTTACTAGTGTCTGGAAGCTGCCATTTTCTTCACGCGTGACCCCTGGATCCCACTGCTTAGTAATGGATTCCTCTACTGGATGGTATTGAGTGAGGTTAGAGTCGTCACATTGGCTATCGATAAAATTGAACACTTTCTGACCTGTTGGCTCAGCCCCAGCCTTCAAATAATCTCTAATTTGATTAATTTAGGAGCAAAGGCTTCTTGGAGTTTTGGCCAAGACACACCATACAGTAGATTGTGGTCCTGGCACATAGACCGTGAAGACCAGTACACTGTTTTTGTGCTCGTGTGAACTAGGAATGGCCAACCCAGCTGGGGTCAGCATCATATTCAATGTGAGCTTCCAACCTGGACACTGTCTGCTAACTGGATGGGGCTTGCTCAACCTGGGGTGGGAGGGGGAAGCAAATCCAGTGCAGGTGTGATACCTCCTGCAGTCGAAGAGCCTATCAATATTTTCCATCAAGGTTCACCCTTCAATGATTACCACTTGGGCTGCATACTGGAGGGTACTAGAAACCATATCCAACTGAGGAGGGGAGAAAATTGGTGACAAAGACAAAAAAAAAGTAGGCCTATCAACATCTGCATTTGACGAAGGTCTCATGTGGGAGATTCCAAACTTGAGAGCAAGAAAAAGCAAAGCATTTGCAAATCTCACACCTGGGTAGTCTTAGAGAGAAAAAAAATATATAGAAAGACAATTGAGAAAATGATGGGGTAAATTTGGCGAGGCTCCACTGCCGGTGGGAGCACAGGTTGGAGCATCATTTGTGAGCCCACTTTTCTGCTGATCAATTTTAATCACCAGAAAATTGGGAACCGCACAAGTCGGGAACGTGGACCTCTTCGTCGATGCCTCCGATCTGCACTCACGCCGGGCAGGGCTCTGTGCTGGGAGGGGAGCCTCACAAGATTTACTGTATCATTCATGATGTGACAGACACCTCTCATCAATTTTAGTCACGCTTTTGTGTTTCAACACTTGTGAATGCCTCAGGTGCAGAGCTTACAGCTGGAAATCTCACACCTGGAATCAGGGTTAATGGTTCTGAATTTAACAAGCTCAGATTGCTTAGGAATGAGTTCATTTATCTAGAGAGCAGATCACTGCTGTGGTTGAGGAAAATAAAAGTGAAAAGGAAAACAGTGTTGCAGGTCAGGCGTGATTAATAGGGCAACTATTCTACATTTCTGTATCACTGTAACGTGACTTTGGCATAACAGCAATAGTAATTGTACAGTACAATGGTAGTCAAACCCATGACGGTTTAGGACTTACACATTAAATGGTAGGACACTGAGTAGTGTAGAGGAACAAAGGGACCTTGGAGTGCATGTCCACAGATCCCTGAAGGTAGCAGGCCAAGTAGATAAGGTGGTTAAGAAGGCATACGGAATGCTTGCCTTTATTAGCCGTGACATAGAATACAAGAGCAGGGGGGTTATGCTTCAACTGTATAAAACACTAGTTAGGCCTCAGCTGGAGTACTGCATACAGTTCTGGTCACCACATTACAGGAAAGATGTGATTGCACTAGAGAGGGTACAGAGGAGATTTACAAGGATGTTGCCGGGAGTAGAGAATCTTAGCTATGAGGAAAGACTGGATAGGTTGGGTCTGTTTTCCTTGGAACAGAGGAGGCTGAGGGGAGACCTTATTGAGGTGTATAAAATTATGAGGGGTATAGATAAAGTGGATAGAAAGGATCTATTTCCCTTAGCAGAAGGGTCAAAAACCAGGGGGCACAGATTTAAAGTAATTGGTGGAAGGTTTAGAGGGGATTTGAGGGGAAATGTCTTCACCCAGAGGGTTGTGGGGGTCTGGAACTCACTGCCTGAAAGGGTGGTAGAGGCAGGAACCCTAACCACATTTAAAAAGTACTTGGATATGCACTTGGGATGCTCTAACCTGCAGGGCTACGGACCAAGAGCTGGGAAGTGGGATTAGGCTGGATAGCTCTTTGTAACTTTCTATGATTCTATGACTTGGCTTCATGGTAAAGACATTTCAAGAAGATAGTCTCACCTCACTTCGGATTCGCATCAGTCACAGTGTAACTGCGAGCCGGGAATGTCAAACTTTTAAGTTGTAAATTATGGCATCAACTGGACCTTCTTTAAAGCTTAAGTATCAGTCACTCCCTCCCCAAGTTTATTTCCTTCCTGCCCTTCTCCCCAAGAGCTGACTTTTGCTGGGACATAGTTCCACACCTGTACATTTGTCATGTGTGATCCCTGACAGCAGACTGCTCAACTGTTGGGGGTATTGCACCCAAACCTAATGCTGCCCATATCCGAGGTCCACACGTGCACTTTCCATTGGAATCTGATCGCAAGCAAGAACGCTGGCTGATCTTTTTCCTCTGAATCTCAGTGATGCTGAGGCCAAATCTAATGATTATTCCCAGGCTCTCCTGGCCAGCCTCTCATCCTCCACCCTTCAGAAACTTGAGCTCATCCAAAACTCTGATACCCGTATCCTAACTTGCACCGTTCATCCGTCCATCATCCCTGTGCTCACTGGCTCCCAGTCCGACAACGCCTCAAATTTTAAATTCTCATCCTCGTGTTTGAATCCCTCCATGGCCTCGCCCCCTCCCTACCTCTGTGACATTCTCCAGCCCTACAACCCTCCGAGAACTGTGTTCCTGCAACTCTGGCCTCTTGTTCATCCCGCATTCCCTTCGCCCCACCATTGCTGACCATGCCTTTAGCTGCCTTGGCCCCAAGCTCTGGAATTCTCTCAAAAAAACTCTCAGCCTCTCTCACCTTCTTTAAGACGCTTAAAACCTACCACACCTGTCCTAATGTCTGCTTCTTTGGCTCGGTGTCAATTTATGTCTAATTGCACTCCTGTGAAGCACCTTGGGATGTTTTACTATGTTAAAGGCGCTATATAAATGCAAGTAGTTGCTGTTGTTGCAGCTACTAAATCCTGATGCCCACACGTACATGCTCAGTAGTCATTGGGAGAGGAATTCGGGCTGCTTTGCTTCCCCCTCCTTACCCCAGGGACACCAAAGCCAATTGTGGTGCCTTACTGTCAGCTAACATGATGCAAACCGGGAATCGGACATCGGACATATTTATTTAGGTGACTTCGTGCTACACTGGGCAGTGCATTTACCCATCAGGCCATGGGGCAGCTATTGCTTTAGTGGCAGCAAAGGGCTGATAGGACGGTTCGAACATTAAATATCTCATCATCCAGCAGACGCTGACAAGCACAGTGCTGTCCTCTTATTCCGTTTCATGGCAGCCCTCAAAATCAAGCCTGTATAAGACTGGTAGAAGCAGTAAAAATTGCACCAGCATTATCACTTGAAGCTAACTGAAAGCTCATAGATCATGCCTCCCTATCAGTGTGGGAAAGATCCTTTTCTGATGAGATTGATAAAAAAAATCCTCCTCTAGGGGGAATCTAACTGAAACTGTTGGTCAGACCAGGGACTGGAAACAAGAATTTCCTGGTGGAATTCAATGCTCGCTCATCCTAAATCATGACTGTCCTTTCTGCCTCCCATTCCACTACATTTTTCTCTTGGTTTCTTCTCTCGTCGCTTGCTTCTCTTTCTGACAGTTTATGTCCATCGACGATAACATGCAAATTTCAAACTCAAGGCGAGCACAGCACAAGGGAAGATCAATAGCACAAAGCAGAAAAGGGCCTGTTGACATTCTTGGAAATGGTGCACGGTTTCCTCCGCGCTCCCGGCACTCTCTGGAAATCTGCTAATTAGCAAGAACGTGTTCACCAGTTACAGACGTGTGGGGGAAGGGATGCACGGCAGCAGATGGGGTTTGCAAGACGGGCAGCGATCATTAAACTACCAAGCGAGACATCTCTTCAAGCCAAGCCAAACAGCTGGCTGAGAATTCTAAAGTACTACAGTAAAATCTGTGTGTTTGAAATCTGAAGTATATATATTCAAAAACAAATAAAATATGTACAAAAAAATAAATGTTTTAAGATTAACATATTCAATTTTACGTCACATTCTTTAAAAAAAAAAATTTTTAAAGGCAAATTATTTCCAATACACAAACAAGCTTTCCAATAACCAAAAATACCTTCTAATTGACTTCAGGTGTAACACTTAAATCAAAGCATTCTATAAAAAGAGAGCTCGGCTGACCTCTAATTGACCCAAAGATCTAGCCAAGGAACAATTAGTTTCTAATTGATCCAGGAAGGCATAGCAACTGCATCTTGTGGCCCCTGCTGCTGTCAATCTACTCAATCAGTCCTTGCCTCATCCCATTTGCTCCAGCAATCGTTCGTCTCCTCCAAACCCTACTATTCCAATGCTCTCCAGGCCTGCATCTAATCCTCCATCTTCTATACAATCCAGCTCATCCAAAACTCTGCTGCCCGTATCCTAACCCACACCAACTCCCACTCGCTCACTGACCTACATTTGCTTCCCGATCCACAAAACCTCCAATTTAAAATTCTCACCCTAGAGTTAAAATCCCTTCATAGCCTCAACCCTCCCTATCTCCGTAACCTCCGACAGCCCTCCAAAAATTCTGTATTCCTGCAACTCTGGCCTCTGGTGCATCCCCCATTTCCTTCGCCCCACCATCGGCAACCGTGCCTTCAGCTGTCTAGGCCCCAAGCTCTAGAATTCCCTTCCTAAACTTCTCTAACCTCTTAATTTTTCTCTCTTCCTGTAAGACTGTGTGTGTGCGTGTTGGGGTGTGTGTGCGCGTTGGGGGGGGGGGGGTGTGTGTGCGCGTGCGTGTTGGGGGCGCGCGTGCGTTGGTGTGGGGGGGCGCGTGTGTGTGTTGGTGTGGGCGGGCGCGTGTTGGGCGTGCGTATTGAGGGGTATGCGTGCGTGTTGAGGGGTGCGTGTGCGCGTGTTGAGGTGCGTCTGTTGACGGGTGTGCGTACGTGTTGACGGGTGTGCGTGCGTGTTGAGGGGTGTGCGTGCGTGTTGAGGGGTGTGCATATTTGTGTGTTGAGGGGTGCGGATGAGTGTTGAGGAGGGCGCGTTTGTTGAGGGGTGTGCGTGTTGAGGGGGGCGTGCGAGTTGAGGGGGGCGTGCGTTGAGGGGGGTGTGCGTTGAGGGGGGCGTGCGTTGAGGGGGCGTGCGTTGAGGGGGGTGTGCGCGTTGAGGGGGGTGGGCGCGTTGAGGGGTGTGTGTTGGGGGGGCGCGCGCGTTGAGGGGGGCGCGCGCGTTGAGGGGGCCGCGCGTTGAGGGGGCCGTGCGTGTGTGTTTTGAGGCGTCTGCACGTTGAGGATGCGCGCGTTGAGGGGTGTATGCGTGTGTGTTTTTTGAGGTGTGTGTGTGTTGAGGGTGCGCACGCGTGCGTTGAGGGGTGGGTGTGTGTGTGTTGAGGTGCGCGTGTGCGGTGGGGTGCGCCCGCGGAGGGGGACGCGTGTGTGTGTTGAAGGGTGGGTGCGTGTGCGTGTGTTGAGGGGCGTGTGTTGAGGGGTGCGTGTGTGGAGGGGCGTGTGTTGAGGGGTGCGTGTGTCGAAGGGCGTGTTGGTGTGTATCGAGGGGCGTTGTGTGTCGAGGGGCGTCGAGGGGGCATGTGCTTGTGTTGAGGTGTGTAGGTGCGCGTTGAGGAGTGTGTGTTTGCGTGTGTGCGTGTGCGTTGGGGGGGTGAGCGCTTGTTGGGGTATGTGTGCGTGTCGGTGTGTGTGTGTGCGTGTGTTGGGGGTGGGTGTGTCGGTGTGTGTGTTGGGGGTGGGTGTGTCGGTGTGTGTCTGTGTGTGTGTTGGGGGTGGGTGTGTCGGGGTGTGTTGGGGGTGGGTGTGTCGGGGTGTGTGTGCGCGCGTGTGTTGGGGGTGTGTGTGTCGGGGTGTGTGTGTCGGGGTGTGTGTGTCGGGGTGTGTGTGTCGGGGTGTGTGTGCGTGTTGGGGGTGGGTGTGTCGGGGTGTGTGTGTGCGGGTGTGCGTGTTGGGTGTGTGTGTGTGTGTGTTGGGGGTGGGTGTGTCGGGGTGTGTGTGTCGGGGTGTGTGTGCGTGTTGGGGGTGGGTGTGTCGGGGTGTGTTGGGGGTGGGTGTGTCGGGGTGTGTGTGCGTGTTGGGGGTGGGTGTGTCGGGGTGTGTGTGTCGGGGTGTGTGCGTGTTGGGGGTGGGTGTGTCGGGGTGTGTGTGTCGGGGTGTGTGTGTCGGGGTGTGTGTGCGTGTTGGGGGTGTGTGTGTCGGGGTGTGTGTGTGTGCGTGTTGGGTGTGTGTGTGTTGGGGGGTGTGGTTTGTGTAATACTTTGCTTGGTATAAACAGCTGTCGCTGGATTTGAGCTTTCATTGTGTGGTTGATGTGTTTTGGTGGTTCTCTTGCTTGTACTCACATTTCTTGGAGAAGGGAATAGAGTGTCAGCCCAGCCAGATATTTGTCTGTGTCAAAATGCCAACAAAAAAATAACTCAAATGACTTCAAATTTTCACCGAATTTATTGGCCACAGTGCCTGGAGACAGATTTCAATTCTTCTGAGTTTGATCTCAATATGAGTTTTAAAATATGACAGCAATCAAAATATGTAAACAATTCCAGTGAGAATTTATGTCTGTCCTTTCATTACAGAATGGAGATTTGAAAATAAAAGCGTCGCTTCTTATTGTTCCCCAATTGCCAACCCTAGAAACTCTATTCTCCCAATACCACCAGGGAAGCAGCAGCACGGCTGCCGTTGCCATATTGTGGATTCCTGGGCAGGTTAAGTACTTCAAGTGGTTATAAATAAACAACTGTTACTTTGTACTGCAGTAGTCAGCATATTCGCTGCATTGAAACACTCTGACCAATGCTTTTCCTTCAGCACTCTCTCTGGTGTCAGTCTAAGCCAGATAGACCAACAGGTCCCAGCTTTGACTCCCAGTCCCAGCTGCATTTGCTGATCCCACTCAGGGCTCGACAATCAGTCTTCGCACAGATTGGAGAGGGGGTTTCAAAATAAATCATCTGCCAGAGATCCCACTCCCCATCGGCAACCAGTGCCCCATGTTTGAAATTGGTTGTGTGTGGAGGACAGATGAGTATAGGATTGGACTTGGCTGAGGGGTTTCTCTCTCCCGCGCCCCACCCCCACAAATGATGTGGCCGACTGACATGCTGGCCCCGGTAACAGCAGGGAGGTGGTAAGGGTGCAGTGTGGTGGAGGGAGATTTATCGACCAGGAAAGACAGGTTTCCCGGAGTTCCGGCCGAATTTAATGGCGGGATGAAGTGGTTTAGACAGAGGGCGGGGGGGCGGAAGAGAGACGGGGGG